>JZKD02S1674782.1:382547-440561 GCA_000966675.3 Picea glauca
TTTCAAATGGAAGATTCTAAACCTGTGGGTACACCTATGGTAACTGGATGTAAATTAAGCAAGGATGATGATTCACCTAATGTTGATCAAAGCTCATATCGATCAATTATAGGAATCCTATTGTACATCACAACATCTTGCCCAGACATAATGCATGCTGTAGGAATGGTAGGAAGATATCAGGCTGCACCTAAACAGAGTCATTTGCAAGCTGTCAAAAGCATATTCAGGTATTTGAAAGAAACAATGACTTATGGTATGTGGTATCCCAGAAATCAAAATCTTCAGTTGACTGCTTATTTAGATGCAGAATGGGCAAATTGTGTTGATGAGAGAAAAAGCACCAGTGGAGGAGCATTCTTCCTGGGTGACTCCTTAGTAGCCTGGCTTAGTAAAAATCAAGGTTCCATTTCTTTATCAACCACAGAGGCAGAGTACATTGCTGTTGCTACTTGTTAAAATATTGACTGTTGATCCAAGAGGGATGCATGGCAGAAGATCAGAGCATGTCAAACACTCCATTTCGGAGTTTCGTGAATCGAAACTTTGAAGTGACAAGAACACTGAACATCAAGAATGTCAAAATCACAATATGCGAAATCGCGAAATGATCTGAGCTGTCAGATCAAGGTTTGATCTGGACCATTGATCCCACTCCATTTCGGAGTTTTGTGGATTGAGAGTTGGAGATGACAAAGAATATTAGCCACATGAATGCCGAAATCACGATATGCGAAATCGCGAAATGATCTGAGTCGTTAGATCAAGGTTTGATCTGGACTGTTGATCCCACTCCATTTCGAAGTTTCGTGGATCAAGAGTTGGATATGTCAAAGAATATTAACCACAGGAATGCTGAAATCGTGAAATGATCTGAGCCGTCAGATCAAGTGTTGATTGGGACCATTGATCCCACGCCATTTTGGGGTTTCAGGGATCGCGACTTGGAGAGTCGAGATGCCTCATATCCAGATTCATGAAATGCGAAATCGCGAAAGTGATTTATGCATAAGGCTGTGATCACAACCCTTGGTCACATCAACGAGAGATGGAGGAAAGAGCTAGAGCAACCAAGCTCCTTTTCGGGGATCATGACTGGGAATGTCAATACACATGGTCACACGAATGCCAAATTGTTGAATGCCGAAATGTCGAAATGAATGCTAGATCCCATGGAATCAATCTAACAGTGCAGGTGAATTTGAACAAGATCGGAGGGCTACTGTAGCACGACACAGTGTAACTGCTAGAAACCACTTATGGTTTCTGCCAGAGGACTTGAAGACACTTCGAGGTGATTGCCAGAGGAGGTGAAGAGCCTCTGGGAATCTTCAAGAGGGATGAAGATGTTCGTGGAGGCAATTGACAACTGGATGAGCATTGAGGCCTGTAACTGGAACAAAGAAGGTGATCTCGACTGTCACAGAGAAGATGAAGAGTCTCAAACTGCCAGAGAGGCTGAGGAATCTCAGTATAACATATAGTGATGCTAAACGAGTGGTAAACGACCAGAGAAGTTGAAGAGTCATGATGATGATCATACAGAGCACTCGAGTTGTGGAAGAATTTGGCACGGAGTGAGCATGCAGAGGCATTGCGAATATTGCATGCACAAAGACAACAAAGACTATAAGAATGCTAAACAAAGAAGAGATGAGGGTTGTCACTGTGTAGGAGAATTTAGGGGTGTACAAGGAGGCAGAGCGCAGGAGAAGAAATGCACAGTCAAGGAATAGTGCGTTGAAGGGATATGGCGCATAGAGCATAAAAGGAAGAAGAACAGAAAGTGCTAGGGGTGTGCAGAAGACACTGATGCAGACAGGGCAAAGCAGTTTAACATAACAACAACAAGGCTAGTAAGCCATTGAATAATTTTATATCGCTGTAATAAGTTTTAGTAACAAAGAATTTATAATTCAGGGTGGTTGGGAGGTGCTAGGGAGGACTGGTGTCCTTGGACATTCAAGTGGGTGCTTGAACACAGGGAGTTGGTACTTCTTTTTAGTTGGTGCTAGAGAAAACAAAGAGTTGGTGCTCTCAGCAAGTAGTATCTTGAAAAACTGAGGTTGTAGCCTCATTATGAGTTGGTGTTCATATGTATGATAATGTAAAGAATATAACTATTACTTATCATATAAAGAAAAATAGGTTTTTACCCTATATGGGTTTCCTCGGGAAATATCTGTCTCTGTGTTTCTCATATATGTGACTGATGCTGAATGTGTCAACGCTTATTTCCCTGCATGATTGTCATCATCATTGAGTGCCTTGTAAAGTTTTTAAAAGAAGCATAATTGTTTAATCATGGTAACAACTGATTCACTCCCCCCTCTCAGTTGTCCAACATAAAGCTTCTTTGATTCCTGAAGGTAGGAGGTCTTCTTGGATATTCATCTCTTTTGTAATCATTCATTCTTTTTGGTATCATGGTCCACTTCCAATCAACTGTCTGTGTAGCTCTTTCTTCAACCTTCTTGTTGTTATTTTCATCTTCTTTGTATGAAGTTTCATCCATGCATCCAAGATGTGTTAAGTCTTTTGACACTTGAGAGTTTCTTAAGCTCTTCCTCAATGAGACAACTTCTTGTTCAAGTTTCTCGCAATCTTCTTCTTTCTTTGTCATTTGGACATTTCTTACTTCTCCTATTCTTCTTTCTTCTTTGAGTAGAGTTTTCAAGGAAATGTTTTCTTCTCTTAGTTTATCAAAGTCTTCTAACTGTTTCTTCAAGCTTACAACTGTCTTTTCACAACTACCCAATTCACTTCTTAGTTTTCTATGCGTGTCTTCAAACTTGCTATTTTCAATCTCAATATGCTTCATTTTTTTAAGATTCTCATCTTCTTGTTGAATAATTTTTTCTTCATGATTTTATTCTTCTTTATTGGAATTTTCTTCTTCAGTGTCATATCTTTCAATCCTTGGATGAGGACATTCAAATTCAACATGTCCTACTCCTTCACAATTAAAGAAAAAGAACTCACCTCTATTTGCTTCTTTGAAATCTGAGATGTTGTAATTTGCTTCAAATTCTTCTTCTTCTTCTGCTTCTTCCCTTGCATAAAGGTATTGTATCTTGTCCCAAATATCTTTTGATGATGCACATGATCCCACCTTGGATTTCACTGAATTTGTCAATCCATCCAGGATGGTATCTATTGTGAATTTGTTGTTACTTTTTGCTTCCTTTTGAGATGTAGTATTTGGTTTCTTCAAAACATTGTATCCTGAAGCAAATGAGAACCAAACATCTGCCCCAAGAGCTTTCAAGTAAGTTTCCATTCTATTACTCCGGTATTCAAAATTGCTTCCATCAAATGGTGGAATCCTATTTGGAATTTTGTCTTCCATTTCTTCTTAGGATCTTCCTTCCAGTGGTTAAATTGTACTGAAGGTAACCTGCTCTGATACCAATTGTTGATACATAGAGGGGGGTGAATCAATATCAAGTATAATTTAAAAACCTTTTTAAACTTATAATTAAACCATTCAATTATATCCAATGAGAAATTAACAATAGTATACGAGTTACACCAATACACCACAATACACCATGCACAATATATGAGAAATGATCAATAGTTATTGTTCAAGGGAAGTAATGACTTCTAAAGGTAGCTACAGCTTCCAAATGTAAAGAGAGGGATAAAAATACAAGAGGAAGATACAATCCTCCAATATCAAGAGAGGGTTGAACTCTCCATCCTTTCCACTTCCTTCCACCCAAGAATATATGATAGCTAATAAAAATTTACATTAAATCATCACCATCAACCAACCATCACATAGAACCTGATAATGCTTCCTGAGACTTCTTCAATTTCTGCAATTCTTCAATTCTTGGAATAATATGATCCTGTATATAATATTACTCAATGTATTCTCTGAAGCTTCTCCAATTTTCACTCCTTGAATCCTCCCCAAAAAGAAATTATAGAGAGAATGGTAGACCTTGTTCAATTCTGGTTTATTCAGAAGACTGAACTTGTACAGAATGAACTACGCTCAATATTTAACATCAGATTATGAAACTCTCACAAAAGAAACTACAGTCCATACTATTTCCAATTCAATTTCTCCCACTTCATTTGGATTCTCTATGAAGAAGTTATGACTGTTTTACCCTGAACACATGTTTATTGACTAGCTTCAAGACTGGTTAAAAACCCTATCTTCCACAGAGTGTATCTCCATAATTATAGTGAATCAAGAGCTGAAAATCTTACCATAGGTACCTTGATATGTCTTCTCAATACAATAGCAATTTCACCATTTGAATCATTCTAGAAAAAAAATTATAGCGAAAATGGTAAGATGACCTGAAAATAACATACCTTAGAACACATCACCTAAAGACTTCATCCTCCCTTGAAATCCGACCTTCTTTACTTTTGAAATTCGACTTGTGTATAAAATGAATATATAATGATATTTATTTATACCATTTATGTCACTTTCTTTTAACATTGGGGCCAACCTGACACTTTCTTATTTTGTAATTCTTTTCTTTAATTATCTTCAGGGCCTACATGTACTTCCTTCTTCAATTCACTTTGTCATATTCAAAAATTCATGTATCCTCAACCATGAGGATCCACGTGACGTGCCACATACCACAAGAAAAAAACATGATGTATACTATCCATCCATGGGTGTTTTATCTGCATGTTCATTGTCCTTCATTTCCAAATACCTTCATCAATATTGCGGTCCAAAACCCATGACTAGGGTTGACATCAATGACAACAACCAATCTTCCAACAACTTGCAGATCCAATAGGGGCTAGCCAAGTAGAGAAAACATGCTCCTTCAATTCATGCAACTGCGTCCATATTGAGCCCCAACTACCATTGTACCATTTTATAAAAGTCTCCAACAGACCATAACCTTTACTTCCCTTGTCTCTCGTAGGGGTTCTATTGCCACAATACCATTGATTGAATTTCGAGTAGTTTGGATGAACGGTTCTCCCCAAGAATAGGGAGGAGAAGAAATAGAGGAAACTAAAGAAGAATGCATACATTTACCACCATTTTATATTGTTGTCCAACTTATGAATAAGAGCTTGAATATTATCAAGAAGTATAAAGAAGAGAGAACCCGCCACTACTCCAATGAAGGCATGCTGTGAATTTTCATGTGGATAAGGATACGTGTGAGTGAATATTGTTGTTACTTTCTCCATTTTCATTGTTTATATTTTGGTATTTTATACCATAGGAATCAAACTTTGAATCAATTAAGCTGAGCAAATTCCAAATGATAAATCTTCATTTAAAAGAAATTGCCCTGTAGCCTGTGCAACTTTAGAATTGATCACCGACCGTCTTTATTAGAAAATATTCATCATAACTTAAAATATTCTTTAATGACATATTCTTTTAATGTATAGAAAAAACTTAGTGGGAGCGCACAAGACCTTGTGCAAGCGATTTCGAAATGAGAGGGGGAGCATGACAATGCTTTGCCGACTAAGTACTATTGACAAAAAACGTCGTCAACATGGAGTATTCAAAGAAGAGAGTTTAACATCATTATCATCATGAAATGTGATGAAAATTACATTAATATTGATTTGGAAAATCAATTATTAGTTCCAGAGCCAAATATAATTGAAAATGAATATATTCTTTGCAAGAAACAATATGAAATTAAGAACTTGCAAGTAACAATGGACGATTATGAATATATATCTCAATTCAATGTTACAACTATGTTTGAAAAATATATTGGCATAATTCTCAGGTTTCCATGGTTTAAAAAACAAGGTACCTTCATTTTAAACACAAAGAAAAAGTTTGTGATGTTTCCCTATAAGAAGAAGATGATAAGATTTCAAGACATTACTTTGAAGTCAGATTCAATAGTACCTTCATGAAGACCTGAAAGACATATCAAAGTTTATCCTTTAGTAAAATCAATGGTCAATATCTTTGATACAAAAAGATTTTGATGGAGTTATTGCAAATAAAAATGAAGAAATTACTCGCTTAAAATATCACAATAAAAAACTACTTACTCAGATTAAGAAGTCAAAGGATACAAAACCATGTGTTTAGAATTTAGAATAAGAAAATGAAGGCCTAGAGAAGAAATTATTAGAAAAATATGAAGGAACTTCTCATTTGAAGAATCTTAATCAAATGTTATTGGAGAAAATATGAAATTTGAAGGAGGAAGAAGTAGAGAATAAATACATGAACAAGGTCGACAAATCAAATAATGAAGAAAGTTCATGTCTAAAATATCATAATAAAAACCTACTTATGCAAATTATGAATCTTAACAATGATATGAGGTCATTGGAGAATAAGTTAGAACAAATCCAGGAAGAAGCATCAAAGTCTTTAGAAGTAAAAATCCAAGTTGTGGAAAAAGGAACATATATCCAATCCACATCATAGCTAAAGAAGATGCAAAGTCAGTTAAAGAAAATAAATATACAAATGTTGGAGTAAAAATTAAAAAAACTCCAAATGTACCCACTAATAGAAGTTCATCAATTAATAAAGCAACATCACTGCATGAAGAAAATAAAACTATGAGAGTAAATCAAGAAAATGCTACAATTACAATAAGGGAAATCCATGCTACCAAGATGTTAAGTTTTTACTGTTGTTATTAGATTATTTCCAAATCACATGAGCATTCAATGCATTTCCAAGACAACAACATAAAGAGGATCATTGAAAGAAACACAATCACAAGGTACACAACATTTTATCTTGGGAAACCCTCATGGGGGAGAAAAACCCAACAAAACCTTCCTCAATAATAGATTGCCAATACAATGCCAAGACTAAGACCAAACCACCAATGATAAACCAAGACTGAGCATGCACCTCTCTTCTCCTTCCTCCTGCAACTGCATCCGATATGCACACAAGATGAGTGAGTGTGAGAGTGTGTAAGTGAGGAACCATCCTCACATATAAATACTAGTTGAGGAGGTGCTAGGGTTATGTCTCTTCACATGGTAGGGTCTAATTTCTCTAGAAGTGGTTAAAACCACTTTATAAACACTAGGGACTAAATTTACAAATACCACCATATAAATATAGTTTGACCAATCCAAAAAATATGATTTGATCTTATATAAGACCCAACATAATCAATCCACAAAAAAGGATTTGATCTATAAGACAATAACTCAAATATAATTAGAATATTCTTCGAAGTTACAATATTTCAACACTCCCCCTTAACGAGAAGGGTATTCTACTGACATGACCCAATACAACATCATCAAGAGAAGGAGAGGGAAACATCATCATCAACATCTGGAACACTGACTGACACATATATAAATCATCAAAGTTTTACTCATCATCAATATCATCATCCTTTACAACATGGAGCTGGAGTAACATCAACATCATCATCATCAACATGAAGATGAAACATCAACATCACTATCACGAAGCTAGAAAAACAACATCATCCACAACACGAGGCTGGAAAAAAAACATCACCAACAACACAAAGATGAAACATTAACATCGACAAGATGAAGTTGGAACAACAATGTTGACGATTGAAAACGTCAACGAAGTTTCGCCCACAAAGTGTTTCTAAAGCCTATTATTATTAAAGACTAAATAACACTAGTAGGTGGGACCCCCTTGAACTAGTGGATAGCAGATCTGTTTCATTTTTTATGTTGATATGATGTGCGATACACCTCACATGGTTGATGAAGATCTTGTTGGTATTGGTTGATGAATTGAGCTTATGAAGGGTTGATTCCTTATGTTAATACAACATATGCTATTCATTAATGTCATTACTGTCTATTCTTGTCGTACCTGCATTACAAACATGTTAGTGAAATTATGTGAAAGGCAAAATACTATAACAATTACAAAGAAAAGGGAAGTAATTTTGCAATAACACATGCGAATAATTTGAAGGAATGAGAAACAATTTCTAGGGGAAGATTTTAGGGCTAACTAACTATACTACATGCATGAAAATACTTGATGATTATTGCTAATCCCTAGCTAGCAAGTAAATGGTTGTGAAATTGTGATTGAATTACATGTTTAATATGCATATGGTTGAAACGTTGGTGGCGCATTTGGCAAGGTGATAATGCTAATTGTTATGCAATGGTTAATGGAATTATGTGGCCAATATACATATGGTATGTTTGGATAGATTGAACGTAGGTGGCTCATTTGATAAGGTGGTGAACGTTGATGATTAGGCAATATGATGTGCAATGGGACATGGTGATAGCGCTACTAGTTTTTAATATGGTGATGGTTTCGATGGATGTTTGTTTAACCGTGTTAATGGGAATTTGTTGGCATGTACTGTTGAGTTAATGAGGTGTGGGTGGAGGCGACGTGCATTTGATGCATGTCACCTTTACTCTTCACATTGGCCTCCACCCTAGTCGGGCTATTATTCAATCTTGCTACTTTTTTTATGCTCCGGAATATTAGCAGGGTGGAACCGCTCGACCAACTCTCGTTTTAAGGAATTCAATTAACAGGTATGTCATTTTTTTGGCCATTCTTGAATTCGCTCTAGTTATGAAATGATTACTAGCTCAGGTGTATGGTTTTGTGTTTTTCCTAAGCGTTGAAACTGTGTGAGTTTTGGTTTTTGAATGAAAATGGATGGTTCTTCTTGTAATATTTTTGAGTTCGTAGAGGTTATCGGTCTTCCTGGTGAAAAATCTATGTTACTACTACTAGTTCAGTTGGAGGGTTTTTTGTTTAAGTCTGGGGTGGATAGCTCCCCACACGTGTGCATCACTTGTTCAGTCTCTGGTTTTCATGGGTTTAATGGTTGAAGGCACTCTTCATTACTGTATTTTGTTCATATGGGAAATGGTTGATTTCATCACTAAAGGCCACGAAATGGGCTCTCCTATTCTTACTCAGCCTTGTCATCACGTCAGTGCTGTGGTTGTTTTAAGAGCCATAAGGGTTACTCCATGCATGCGTTAAGCATCACTATCCATCGGGTTGGAGCCTAGCTTCTCTGTGATATCCCTCCTGTCTCGGGACTTGTTATCTATCCATGAAGAATTCGTGGTTCCCTCTGTGTATGCACTGTTGGTATTGAGATTTTTCACCATTGAAGAAAGTTGGCTTTAGCTTCCCCGTGTTAGTTGCAGTGCGAAACTTTAACTCCAAAGGTCCGAGGGTTGACATGGAACATCAACCTGGCCTGTTGGTTTTACCACTTGATTGTTGGATGGTTGTATATTGCTGACTATTTTTTAGTACAGACTTGTCCATTTGGCTATATGATAGTCGTGTTGGTTTGGCATTTAGTTACTACCTCTATAAAACGTTGGTAAACCCTGTTTGTTATATGCATGACTCAAGTTACACAATCACTCTCCTTATGTTTGATAACTCAGTGTTGTTTAATGGAGAGGGATGTTTCCCCAATTCAAATGGATACGTGGGTATGCATAGCTACCACAACTTCTTCGGTTGATCGATTTTCTACAATAATGGCAAATTGTTTGGTTAATACACAATCATTGGTAATTGCACTAAGAATCATTTGGACGATTAACTGGCATTGGTTATAAGGACTTGATGTTTCTCACACATATCACGTGTGTGCATGGTGTTTTTCCAAATGAATTAATGGGCATGGTAATTATATTCTTCTTTGGGATGAATGACTATTGAGCTGGATCACTGTAGAGAATTTTTCCACTGCATCTTTATATTTGTTAGACTATGTAAACCTGGGTTTATGCAACATAGTCTATTAAAATGTGATTAGATCACAACAATATTATATTTAATCATTGGCTCGGCATGATGGATGAGTTATTGCAATGGTTGTGTATTGTTTTTGTTGAATGGAGATGTTGCCTCATTGTGTTTGTTGATTGTGCACTGTGTATAACATAGATGGCTTCACACTCAGGGATACTCACAGAGTTTTTGAACATATTTTGTTGCAATTGATCATTTGTTAAGAAATGTTGTTTATACCCTGTCATGTTGAATGGATGGTCCAGTTTTTAAGTCACATTGAATTGTTTATTTTTCGACAGTGGCATAACTACATTGCCTGGGAAAATTACCTTGTGCGTAGCTTGTGTCAAAATGGTGACTGTGGGTTGTATTTCAGTCTTGATTATTTTGGGTTACTTCCATATATGTTCAACGAATGTCATTGCATTTAAATTATGGGCCCGATTGCAGTAATAGTGACTTCATTTTTAATTTGAAAACATGACTTTCGGTATAGTTGTGGATTGAATAAATGCACGGGCAGTGGTTGTTTTTGGTAGTTACAGATTGGAAATGGGTATTGTTCATAAATTATTATAAAATGAAGAGTGTGTGAATGAAGGGAACAAAACCTCTTGCAAATTGTATAGGATGCCCGTTGTTTTGTGATGGCACTGTGTGGGACATTTGACTTTGAACATTGAACTTGTTAAATACACATAAATTATTATTTAGTCAAGTGATTGATGGTTGATGCATCTCTTCACATAATGCTTTATGGATCACTTAATTAATTCCATGAACAATAACCGCCCTTCTTCCCTTCCATTATTTCACTTTCTACTAATTACAAACCCCATCACCTCCCATATTCCTTTTTCACTCCCTGTTCTGAGATTGATTACAGCGAAGAGAATTTATGTGTTAAAATGGATGAAAGTGGCAGTGTCTTGTGTGGATTGCAGTGAGGTTTTATTGGTTTGCTTTACAGTTGATTGTTGTTATTATTGAGAAGTGACCATGCTTGTCCCCTTTCATTATATCATATTTTCTCTCAATACAAACCCCTCACATATTCCAGAACCCTGTTTCACCCCCCTGCTCGTTGATTAAGAGTAAAACAATTTCTATGGATTGGATTGCATGAGTCTGATCCATTCTGAGCCAAATCTATTTCATATTTTTAAGATTTGTCATGTATGGCTATTTAAAAGACTATTTGCTAATTGATCACGCACGCAAGATCAATTTTTTTAGTTGAGGAAGTCATGGCCGAGGAAACAGAGGTAGAGGTAACTAGAACCGAGGCCCAAGAAGGCCCAGTTTATCTATACATTTTGACACTGATTCAGAAGATCTTAGCCAAATGTTTCATGCTGTATTCTTTAATTGGATTGGGCAGGGAATAGTCCGACCTAGGCCTGAAAGGCCTCCTTTCCAGGCCTCGCAAGCACCCAGGATCCTTGTACCTCCTCATGTCTCATTACAACCCGAGGTCCCTGAAAATTATGGATGAAAGGAGATTGTCCACCCAGAAGTCTCCCAACATCGTGGCTAGCCCAACTTGTCTTTGCCTCCTCCTTCATCGGTTAACCCCATTGTTCGAGCTGCCCCTTATCACTGGCCAGTGCAATCCTCCCATGCTAGCAAGAGATTGAAGACTGAAGCCTACTATGCACTTGATAAAGGAAAAGCCACTGATGCCCCTTCCTCACCTTCCAATGACTATGAAAAATCCATTTATTCCCGGATGCATTTGAGGGATGATTGTTCCCACGTGATCAACGGGATTAAGCCTAAAGGCTCTGCACAGCCTAAGGCAAATTCAGGAAAATCAAGAGGTGACAACAACAACCATGGGAGGGTTGCATCACAGACTGGGAAATATGGCTTTTGAGTTTTATGTTATCTAGTGTTTTATGACAGTTGATTTTATGGATCTTTGGAGAACATGTTTATTTTTGACATATGAGTATTATTTTTGAAATGATTTTAAAATTTCACGTGTTTAAATTCCCAAAAGTGGATATGTTGATGGGAGGCACAAGGAGGTATGTTTTGCTAACTAATGGTTATGTTATGGTTGTTATGAACTAAAGGGAGTCACAAGGGGTCCCACCTACTAGTTATTATTTATTTATGACCCTTATTATAATTATTACTTTTTCCCCTAACTAAAGTTAGTTGAGTCTTTTAATTAACTTAACTAATGAATTGGTTCAATTTATTCAACCAATTTTAATTTGTTAAAAGCAAAAGGAAAGGGAGGAACATGAGGAGGATAGAAGCAAAATCATGCTAAGGGTATTATTGTAGACAACAATATTCAGGGATGAATCAAATCATCCAGACACTTGTTTTTCAGAGGTGTTGATCTATCTTTGATAGTCCGTGTAGACTTGTCTGTTTTTGAATTAAATTTCATGACTGATAAAGGCTATTGTGCAGAGTTGAGTGGGTAGCAATCTGTGACAAGCTGATCCATCTTTTAGAGTTCATTTTTGGTTTTCTGTCAGAGGTCATTTTGTATGTTCCACTGGGGATGTCTAAGTTTGACTTTGGTCCAAGCTTTATGTATGAGATTTTGTAAATAAAATGACTCTTTGGTGAATTTGAATGAAATAAAGGATTGCTTTATGTCTCAACTGTCTTGATTATCATATTGGTATCTTTACTTCTATTCTTACATTTATTTCAACAACTGTTATATTCAGAAAATTACATAAAAAGTGAATTTCCAGCAAGCTTTTTGTTGATAAAACATTAGCCTAAGCACTCGTAATTAATACTTCTGAGTTAGGCTGCTATTTTTGTTGGATATAAACATAGGGTGATATTCCCATCTACTTTGATTTAGCAAAGTAAAGTCTGAAAATGTTTGAGTAATATCAATTCATATCTTTTCCTAAACATTTATTTGGCGACCATTCCGGGGAGATCTTCGATATCTCTTTGGTTAATTTTTTATACTCGATTTTCATCTATACATATTTCTTTTTCTGAAATTGATTCTTTGACTGTTTTTCTATTAATGATTGTTCCTGTTGCAAGGCAACCCAACATTGAGCCTAGTCTTCAAGACCAGACCAACATTGCTTTGAACCTGTTTAACACCATTCTAGACATTACCAATACCCGTGCCGAACTTAACCATTCTTGGGCAACGATTGAATGAGATATTATTGCTCAAGAACAATTGGAGACTAGACGTAGACAACCTAGAAATCAGCAGTAACCTTTTGTTTCTTCAGTTTTGGCCTTTCTGTCATGCCTTAGATTCTCTTGCTTCTAGAAGAAGAAGAGGCTTGTCACTTGAAATCAATCCTATTGCTCAAATAAGAAGAAGAAACGTAGTGTTATCTGTCCAACAAAGTGCTCTAAGGAGGAGTTTATTTGATTCATCCAAATCGTCTTTCTTTCCCTCATCTATCATCCACAAGATGGCATCTAGTGGTGGCTCGGGTGGCATTGGAAGTGCTCCATCTTTCCAATATTCATCATCATCAGTGATTGGTAGCTTGTACAACCACCATATACATGTCCAATCTACTACAAACACCACCAAAGTCATTAAAAAGTATGGGATTTTTCAGTTTGAAGAGGATGCCACAACCACACCCTGGCATGTGTCCTCTCCTCTTAACGTAGCACCTGCTACTCGCCTACTTCTGAAGTTTAAAGAGCACTTGCCTAGGTTTTCAGGAAATAACACTGTCAGTACTAACAAACACCTAGTGGCATTTTATAATGCTTTTCATAACATAGGGGCTAACGACAATGACACTTGTATGTGCTTGTTTGTCAATTCCTTGGAAGGAAAGGAGACGACCAATTTCTTTGACCTTCCTCCTAAGATCCTGTCTACTTGGGAGGAGTTAATCTATTGGTTCTGACCCACTTATGGTCAATCCAAAATCCCAAACGAGAAGTTAAGGGAATACAATAATGTTACCTACAAGGATGGTGAGACCATTAGGTCTTTCAACTTGTGTTTCACCAAGTTGTATAATCAAATCCCCGAACTTATCTGCCCTCAGAACCAAGCCGCTTTCATGCATTACTACAATGAATTACCTTCTCCCTACCATCATAGGATTGAATAAAAGGCCATCAACAATCTCGGCTCTTCTATGCATACTTTCTCAGAGTATGAAAAATAACTTGGAATAACTGGTCTTACCTAGGGAGAATCAGTTAGACAGATAGACATGTACTCTCTCTTACAACTAGTACAAGATATGAATAAATGTATGATGGCATTTGAGCGGAAGGGTGATGTATCCCCTCTTACCCTTGGAGCTTCAACCTCTTCTGCAACCCCCTTTAAAAATCCAACTGAAAATTTCTTTTAGCCTAAGGTTATCTTGCCTTGAAGTTGGTGTAACTTTTGTGAGGAGAACCATGAAGAAACCATGTGTGAGGTAAAGAAGAGTGCCAGAGATAAGATATTTGGTAAAATACTAGAAGCTACTATTGTTGTCCTAGACTTTGCAGAGCTAGAGGATGTCATGGTCATCAACACTAGGAGTAAAGCCTATTCTCCCAAGGGAAAATTTGATCTTCCTCGCAGTTATTCTAGCCCAAGCTCATTCTCAACTACTGCTACGCCTTAGGTTCTTAAAATTACTAAGAGTCAAAGAATCACTCCCCATCCTCCCTCTTCAAAATACAATATCTTGAATCAATTGGACAACATCAAAGAAAATGCAACCCTCCAAGACATGGTTGCCGTCCCTGAACAACAAATGCATCTGAAACAATTCATGGAAGGAAAATCTTCCGTTGTAGCCAATCTTTCTGAAGAGGTAGACGAAGAGGATTCTTATGTAAATAAAGTAGATGTACATAACTTTAGATACCCTGTAAAAAACCCCCATTTTTATATTTCTGTAAAGATCATGGATAATATTGCCCATTGTTGCGTCATTGATGGTGGTTCAGGCCCAAGCGTCATGTCGAAGATTATTATGGAAGAGCTAGGCTTGTCATGTACAAACGAAAATGCCAGAAGCATGCTCTCCTATAATAGTATACAAAAAAAAACCATGGGTGAGATTAAATATGTAACCTTGGTTTTATGCGCTCATCCTGAGATAAGGACAACCCTCAACATTCAAGTGATTGATATGTCTGTAAGAAATTATTCAATTATCTTGGGGAGAGATTGGCAAGACCTAACAAGTGGATACCTCTCACTCGACAGGACAAATTTATCCATTCCTTGGAATGGTAAGAATATCATAGTCCTTAGAGAGGGAAGAATTTCACCCTACATAGAGAATGTCCCGCAATCTAGCGTAAACTATATAAAAGAAGACCTAGGAATGTATTTCATCTTTGCTGAAGAGGATAATATTCCTTTGGAAATAATTTACTTAGATGATGGTTTATGGCATATGAAATTTGATGGTTCATTCTCTAGTGAAGGAAATGGGGCTGGTATTATCTTGGTCTCCCCTACAGAAAAGATTCATAATCTGTCATACAGGTTGGAGTTTTCTTGTTCAAATGATGTCGCTGAATTCAAAGCTTTGTTGTTATTAATTGAGAACGCCCTTAATCTTGGTTGCATTCACCTTTTAGTTTTCAGAAATTATGAGCTTGTTTTGAATCTAATACATAAGACATGCTCTCCTAGCAACAAGCTGGTGGAACAATACTGCCAAACTGTTTGGGCACTTGTCTTGAACCTTCTATATTTCAACATCACTCATGTTAAGAAGGAGTTGAATTCAATAGCTGATCGGTTAGCTATCTTTGTAGCCTCTCCTACTCATCAAATCTTGCCTCGCTGGCCTGATTGTGTTTTCCAATCTCTGCATTGTCCATGCATTTCTAAAAAATGAAGGATTCTGGGAGGCCATGCCTAACAATGAGAGAATTTGTGCTGTCATTCAAAATGAACCTCTTGAGCCCAAGGAGATTATATCTGTAGAAAATAATATGATTCCTGAGGGCTTGAATCCTCTTGAGAGTTAGTTTTCTTTGAGTGTTGTAGGAAATAAGGAAAAACAAAAGGAAGAAGAGTTACAGAGGAAGGTGATTAAAACCATCCTCCTGAACATTAGGACATTCAAAACTTCAACCAATGTTAAAATAAAGGACCAATGTTCTGGTAAGGAAGAGATGAGGTCCACCATACTACTTGGTGAATCTCAAAAGGTTTTTTCTTGGTCTTATTAGGATCTTCGTGGTTTTGATCTTGGTCTTGTTCAACATATTATAAGACTAGCTAGGAAAAAACAAGAATTGTTAACTCTGCACTGGAAACACCCTTTTGAAGGAACTTGAGAGATTTCTTAAGGGATGGAAGCTTTTTTTTAGCCCACCTTGAATGGGTCTCAATCTGGGAATAAGCCTCGAGGACCACTAATAATATCAGAACTTGTATTTGTCTTCGAACTTTTAGGCAAGTGATTATGAGAAATCCCTTTTCCCCTCTTAGTATTGAAATGTTTTTGCAACGGGTTGTAGATTCACAGTTAAGACCCTTACTTGACAGTCTGTTTGGTTACAATAAAATCAAAGTAAAAGGGAAAAATGTTCACAAAACCACTTTCATTACTAATTGCGATACCATACCTTACAAATGTCGACGTTTTAGCTTACTTAATACAGGTACTGCTTTTAAAAAAACTATGCACATGACTCTCAATGAATTGGTCAGTCTCCATCTCTATCTTGATGAGCTAATTATGCGTGTCAAGGGAATGATGATTACATCAGAGTTTGAGGTGATCGGTCCTTTCCAAATTGCTTTTGAATTGGATACTAATTCTTATATCTCAAAATATTTACAGGAGCAATTGTTTCCCTACATCACTAGCGACCCTCACTTGAAATATTGCGAGGAACCAACATGAAAAGTTCTAATGCTGTCTAGATTTTTTTTTTTTTTATAATACTAGTAGCCTAATTCTACTTTCAATTTTTGAGCTTATTTTCTCTGCTTCACAATACTTTGATTTCTTCTTTCTAAGTTATGTTTTTTTTTTCCCTGCTGCGCTTCAATTGAGTCTTTTACTGCTGCTGTTTTAATTTTTGCATTTTTAGTTCTATTGCGATTTTTGTCTTTATCATCTTTTAATGTTTGGTCAAGATAGGATGTTGGATCAATTCCTCCACAGTGACACTCCTGCAAAGCATTGTTAGTCGATAACAATCAAGCTTACACAACTGTTATGATGTCTCCTCTGAAGGGCCCTTGAAATTGTTACATATTTCGATAGTTGTCTTACAAGAAATTGGTTATTCCCCGCTTCTTCTTGCCATTTATTCATCCATTGAGATCTTATGAGCAAGCCTGTAAGTCTTTCTCTTTGAAAGTTAAGAGCATATCATGGTTGATTAATTATGCATACAGTGGTAAAAACCCCTCATACTTAACATTTTTCATAAGTTATTCCCGAATTCCCAGTCATTTTTCCATTAAATCCGCTCACTTCCCCCTGTTGCATAATTATTCTGGTTAAGTATTCTAAAATTACTACTCTTGGTCTGCAAAACCATGAGTTTTGAGTTCTAAATCAATTGAAAACAAATTTTCCTATGGATTCACCAGTTTGTTGACGATTGAAAACGTCAACGAAGTTTCACCCGCAAAGTGTTGCTAAAGCCTATTATTATTAAAGACTTATAATACTAGTAGCTGGGACCCCCTTGAACTATTGGAGAGAAGATCTGTTTCATTTTTGATGTTGATATGATGTGCGATACGCCTCACATGGTTGATGAAGGTATTGTTGGTATTGGTTGATGAATTGAGCTTATGAAGGGTTGATTCCTTATGTTACTACAACCTATGCTATTCATTTGTGTCATTACCGTCTGTTCTTGTCGCACCTGCATAACAAACATGTTAGTGAAATTATGTGAAAGGAAAAATACTATAACAATTGCAAAGAAAAGGGAAGTAATTCTGCAATACCACACGTGAATAGTTTGAAGGAAATGAGAAACAATTGCTAGGGGACGATTTTAGAGTTATCTAACTATACTACATGCATGAAAATACTTGATGATTATTGCTAAGCCCTAGCTAGCAAGTAAATGGTTGTGAAATTGTGATTGAATTACATGTTTAATATGCATATGGTTGAAATGTTGGCGGCGCATTTGGAAAGGTGATAGTGCTAATGGTTAATGGAATTATGTGGCCGATATACATATGGTATATTTGGATAGATTGAACGTCAGTAGCTCGTTTGATAAGGTGGTGAACGTTGATGATTAGGCAATATGATGTGCAATGGGACATGGTGATAGCGCTACTAATTTTTAATATGGTGATGGTTTCGATGCATTTTTGTTTAACTGTGTTAATGGGAATTTTTTGGCATGTACTGTTGAGTTAATGAGGTGTAGGTGGAGGCGATGTGCATTTACTGCATGTCATATTTACTCTTCCCATTGACCGTCACTCTTGTGGGTCTATTGTTTGATCTTCCTGCTATGTTTATGCTCCATAATATTAGCAGGGTGGAACCGCTTGGCCAACTCTCATTTTAAGGAATTTGATTAAAATGTATGTCCTTTTTTTGGCCATTCTTGACTTCGCTTTGGTTATGAAATGATTACTGGCTCAGGTGTACGTGTTTGTGTTTTTCCAAAGCGTTGCAACTATGTGAGTTTTGGTTTTTGAATGAAAATGGATGATTCTTCTTGTAATATTTTTGAGTTCGTAGAGGTTATCGGTCTTCCTAGTGATAGCTCTTTGTTACTACTATTGGTTCAGTTGGAGGGTTTTTTGTTTAAGTATGGGGTGGATAGCTCCCCGTGTGTGTGCATCACTTGTCCAGTCTCTGGTTTTCATGGGTTTAATGGCCGAACGCACTCTTCATCACTTTATTTTGTTCATATGGGAAATGGTTGATTTCATCACTAAAGGCCATGAAATGGGCTCTCCTGTTCTTACTCGGCCTTGTCCGCACCTCAGTGTTGTGGTTGTTTTAAGAGCCATAAGGGTTACTTCCTGTGCGTGTTAAGCATCACTATCCGTCAGGTTGGAGCTTCACTCCTCTGTGATATCCCTCCTGTATCGGGACTTGTTATCTATCCGCGAATAATTTGTGGTTCCCTCTGTGTATGCACTGTTGGTATTAGGATTTTTCACCATTGAAGGAAGTTGGCTCTAGCTTCCCTGTGTTAGTCATAGTGAGAAACTTTAACTCCACAGGTCCGAGGGTTGACATGGAACACCAGCTTGGCCTGTTGGTTTTATCACTTGATTGTTGGATGGTTGTATATTGCCGACTACTTTTGAGTATAGAATCGTCTAGTTGGCTATATGACAGTCATGTTGGTTTGGAATTTAGTTACCGCCTCTGTAAAATGTTGGTAAACCCTGTTTGTTATATGCACGACTTAAGTTACAGATTCACTCTCCTTATGTTTGATACCTCAATGTTATTTAATGGAGAGGGATGTTTCCCCGATTCGAATGGATGTGTGGGTATGCATAGCTACCACAACTTGTTCAATTGATTGATTTTCTACAACAATGGCAAATTGTTTGGTTAATACACAGTCACTGGTAATTGCACTGAGAATCATTTGGATGATTAACTGGCATTGGTTATAAGGACTTGATGTTTCTCATGCATATTGCGTGTGTGCATGGTGTTTTTGAAAACGAATTAATGGGCATGGTAACTCTGTTCTTCTTTGGGATGAATGACTATTGAGTTGGATCACTATAGAGAATTTTTCCACTGCATCTTTATATTTGTTCGACTGTGTAAACCTGGGTTTACGCAACATAGTTGATTACAGTGTGATTAGATCACAACGATATTATATTTAATCGTTGGATCGACATGATTGATGAGTTATTGCAATGGATGCGTATTGTTTTTGTTGAATGGAGATGTTGCCTCATTGTGTTTGTTGGCTGCGCACTGTGTATAACATATATGGCTTCACACTCAGGGATACTCACGGAGTTTTTGAGCATGTTTTGTTGCAATCAATAATTTGTTAAGAAATCTTATTGATACCCCGTCATGTTGCATGGATGGTCTAGTTTTTAAGTCACATTGAATTGTTTTTTTTTTGGCAGTGGAAGAACTACATTCCCTGGGAAAATTACCCTGTGTGTAGCTTGTGTCAAATGGTGATTGCGGGTTGTATTTCGGTCTTGATTATTTTGGGTTACTGCCATATATGTTCAACGAATGTCGTTGCATTTAAATTATGGGCATGATTGCAGTAATAGTGACTTCATTGTTAATTTGAAAACATGACTTTGGGTATAGTTGTGGATTGAAGAAATGCATGGGAAGTGGTTGTTTTTGGTTTTTACAGATTGGAATGGGTATTGTTCATAAATTGTTATAAAAGGTGGAGTGTGTGAATGAAGGGAACAAAACCTCTTGAAAATTGTATAGGATGCCCATTTTTTTGTGATGGCACTGTGTGGGACATTTGATTTTGAACAATGAACTTGTTAAATACACATAAAATATTATTTAGTCAAGTGATTAAGGGTTGATGCATATCCTTTCACAGAATGTTTTATGGAGCACTTAATTAATTCCATGAATAGTAATCATCCTTCTTCCCTTCCATTATTTCACTTTCCACTAATTACAAACCCCATCACCTCCCATATTCCTTTTTCACTCCTTGTTCTGAGATTGATTACAATCAAGAGAATTTATGTGTTAAAATGGATTAAAGTGGCAGTGTCTTGTGTGGATTGCAGTGAGGTTTTATTGGTTTGATTTACAGTTGATTGTTGTTATCATTGATAAATGACCATGCTTCTCCCCTTTCATTATATCATATTTTCGCTCAATACAAACCCCTCACATATCCTAGAACCCTGTTTCAACCCCCTGCTCATTGATTAACAATAAAACAATTTGTATGGATTGGATTGCATGAGCCTGATACATTCTGAGCCAAATCTATTTCATGTTTTTAAGAGTTGTCAGGTATGGATATTTAAAAGATTATTTGCTAATTGATCATGCATGCAGGATGAGGTTTTTCAGTCGAGGAAGCCATGGCTGAGGAAACATATGTAGAGTTAACTAGAATCGAGGCCTAAGAAGGCCTAAGTTCTCTATACATTTTGACGCTGATTCGGAAGAGCTTAGCCAAATGTTTCATGCCAGATTCTTTAATTGGATTGGGTAGGGAATAGTCCGACTTAGGCCTGAAAGGCCTCCTTTCCAATCCTCACAAGCACCTGGGATCCTTGTATCTCCTCATGACTAGTTACAACTGGAGGTCCCTGAAAATGATGGATGGAAGGAGATTTTCCACCCAGTAGTCTCCCAACATCGTGGCTGACCCAAATTGCCTTTGCCTCCTCCTCCTCTAGTTAACCCCATTGTCCAAGCTGCCCCTAATCACTCACCAATGCAATCCTCCCATTCTAGCAAGAGATTTAAGACTGAATCCCACCATGCACTTGATAAAGGAAAATCCATTGCTATACCTTCCTCACCCTCTAGTTACTCTGACAAATCTGTGTCTTCCTGGATGCATTTGAGGGACGATTTTTCCCACATGATCAGCGAGATTGAGCCCAAAGGCTCTGCACGGCCTAAGGAAAATTCAGGAAAATCAAGAGGTGACAACAACAACCAAGGGAGGGTTGCATCATAGACTGGGAAATATGGCTTTTGAGTTTTATGTTATCTAGTGTTTTATGATATTTGATTTCATGGATCTTTGGAAAACATGTTTATTTTGGACATATGAGTATTATTTTTGAAATGATTTTAAAATTTCATGAGTTTAAATTGCCAAAAGTGGATATGTTGATGGGAGGCACAAGGAGGTATGTTTTGCTAACTAATGGTTATATTATGATTGTTATGGTTGTTATGAACTAAAGGGAGTCGCAAGGGGTACCACCTACTAGTTATTATTTATTTGTGACCCTTATTATAATTATTACTTTTCCCCCTAACTAAAGTTAGTTGAGTATTTTAATTAAATTAACTAATGAATTTGTTCAACTTCTTCAGCCAATTTTAATTTTAAAAGAAAAAGGAAAGGGAGGAACAAGAGGAGGATAGAAGCAGAAGCATGCTAAGGGTCTTATTGTAGACAACAATATTGAGGGCTGAATCAAATCATCCAGACACTTGTTTTTCAAAGGCGTTGATCTATCTTTGATAGTCTGTGTATACTTGTCTGTTTGTTAATTAAATTTCATGACTGATAAAGACTATTGTGCAGAGTCGAGTGGGAAACAATCTGTGGCAAGCTGATCCAAATTTTAGAGTTTAGTTTTGTTTTTCTGTTAGAGGTCCTTTTGAATGTTCCATCGGGGATGTCTAAGTTTGACTTTGGTCCAAGATTTCTGTATGAGATGTTTTAAAGAAAATGACTCTTTGGTGAATTGGAATGAAATAAAGGATTGATTTATGTCTCAATTGTCTTGATTATCATCTTGGTGTCCTTACTTCTATTCTTACATTTATTTCAGCAACTGTTATATTCAGAAAATTACATGAAAAGTGAATTTCCAACAATCTTTTTGTTGATAAAAGACTAGCCTAAGCATTCATAATTAATACTTGTGAGTTAGGATGTTAATTTTGTTGTCCATAAACATAGGGTGATATTCCTGTCTACTTTGCTTTAGCCAAGTAAAGTTTGAAAAAGTTTGAGTAAGATCAATTCATATCTTTTCCTCAACAAACAACATCAACAACACGAAGCTGGAAAATCAACATCGACAACACGAAGCTGGAACATCAACATCAACAACACAAAGCTTGAACATCAACATCGACATTACGAATTTGGAACAACAACATCATCAACATGTGGCAACAAAATGAGTCAAGTGTATCAAGTGTAAGACCATCCTTACCGGACCTTCTGGATCTACCCAGGAATCATAAGATTACCTAGGATATAAATCCTAAAAATCTACCACATGGTACTCTGACAGAACATCCTTACTGGACCTTCGAGATATTACCAGGAATCATAAGATTCCCTAGGATATAAAATCCCAACAGAGCTACCATTACTGACCACAACTAGCATATACATGTATAGGTACTTTGATAGACTGTCCTTACCAAACCTTAGAGATTTTCCCAAGGATGATCAATCCCCTAGGATATAAAATCATAACAGAGCTACCCATTGTTGGTAGAGATACCATAGTATCATCAACATCACCCCCCCTTTCGAGGGAGGTCCTTTTGGACTACACCAAGATTGTCTCGAAATTACTCAAACTTCACACAAGACATAGGCTTGGTAAACTCATCCTGCTCATCTGTGCCAACATGTTGGATCTTTACAACTCCCCTTTGCACCATATCATGAATGTAGTGATACTGGATCTCTATGTGCTTTGAATTATCATGGAACACTAGCTTCTCCATCATGTTTATACAACTCTGGTTATCACATAGAATTGTGGTGGCTTCCATCTCAAGATCGAATAGAACTGTCATCAAATTTTGAATCCATATGGTTTCACAACAATCATAACATGCTGAAGTGTACTTTGTTTCTGTCATGTTGAGAGCAATACTAGATTGATTCCTACTTTGCTATGAATTCATGGCTAACCCCAGAGTGAAACAACATCTTGAACTGATTTTTCTTTTTGAAGCACTTCCATCCCAATCTGAATCAGTATAACCATACAGTCTGAAGTCATGATCTCCAGTATTACAGAGACCATAATCCAATGTACCCTTAAGGTATTTTATCCCATGCTTTGCAACTACAAGGTGAACACATCTGGGATTCATTAGATACTGACTCAAGGTGTTCACAACATAGGATATATTTGACCTGGTATTCATCAGAGATATCAACGAACCAATAATTTGTCTATATAGAGTAGCATCAACTAATTTTGACGAAGTATCAACCAGGAGCTTCAAATTTGTCTCCATGGGTGTGGCCATGGCTTTACATTTCAACATGTCAAACGTCTTCAGTATTTCAACTGCATACTTCCCTCGATTAAGGAAAATTTCAGGCTCTACCATACTTCAATAGCTAAGAAATAGTGCACCGGGCCTAGGTCCTTCATTTCAGTGGAAAACTTCTTCTTAAAATATGTGATGATATTTTCTTCATCTATCAAGAATAAGTCATCCATATATAGAGGAAATATAACTGGTCCATCATTCTCAATCTTGAAGTAAGTGTTGGGATCAACTTTTCTTTTGGTAAATTTGAAGCTCATCAGAAAACTATCAATCCTGCCATATCAAGGTCTTCAAGCTTGCTTCAACTTGTAGACATGAGTCTTCCTATCCTATACTTTCAAAACAATTTTTTTCACATCACATTGTACCAACCCAGTACACTTTCTCAACTACAACTTAATCTACAAAATCATGTGCTATCTCTATGTGATTTCTAAAAAGCACTATCTGTCTCACTTCCTGAGAGTATGTCCTCTACTCTCTCTACAATTGTTCCTCTGGGACTAGGATTCTGCACCTGAAACTTCTCTGAAGCTGAGAATGACTGCTCCATTCTTATTATGGTTGTTGAACTCTGAGAGTAACTCCTCTACTCTATCACACCAACATATTCATCTAAAACTGAGAGTGGCTTAATAATTGACACCAAGGGTAGCTTATCCTCTTTCTTTGGATGTAACTCAATATTCTATGGTAGTCATGTCTCCATGGACCAACTCATTTATTGCACCAACTAGAACTGCAGATAATTCAATCTCAAATACATGGATTTTCATATCTACTCCCTCTGAATCTCATATTGTGTCGACTTCTTTTAATGAATCATGTTTGTTCTACATATACTTATTTTGATTATTGGAGAAACTGCCTCATCATAGTCTTATCCCTCTTGTTGGGAGAATCCTTTGGATACAAATCATGCTTTGTACATATTTATATTATCATCTGCAACATGCTTGATCTTTTTAGATAAATCTTGGAAGTCACCACTGACTTCCCTTTTGGTCTCAAGGAAAAATATCGTATCCCAATCATTCTGGATAACTTCCTCCTCTATCACTGAAACAAGGGAATATTCTCAAGAGATTTCATGTCTCCTAGAGGTCTCAGAAGCTACGATCTAGTCTTCCGAACTCATGGAATTTGTCTTCCAGTCCTAGAAGATGTCTCTTTTTTTTCCATGTGGTCCTTTCTGAGACAAGGCTTACTCTGAGTCTTGATTTCTTTTGAGTCTTCAAAAACATCATAGTATCTACAAGACATTCTTGGTGTTGAATACCAAGTCTTAATATGAAAATTTGAGACACACTTTAAACGAATTCTGCTTCATGTCAAGGTGGATTCATTATCCATTCAACAAGTCTACTGTGAGTTCTATTCTAATGTTTCATAATCTTTGGAGCCTACTTTTCATTACAATCAATCTCCATATGAGATACTCTATATCTCAAAAGTATCTTCTTCTTCATATTCTTTGGTACATGGATGTATATGGTCATGTATAGAACATGGATAGTCTGCTTCCCGTTTCATCTAATATGTTGCCTCCTGCAACCGTCAATATATTTCCTTAGGGTTATCATCTGTGACATGCCCAGAACAAGAACAACAAGGGAGAAAAGAATTACAAAAATAATACTCTTTATAATAATAACAATAAAAACAATAGTGAGAACGATCTTCACAGTAGCTCCTTTAGAGCTATCACTTGTGACCTGCCTGTAAAAAAGGTCAAAAGTAAGAAATACAATAATAAGAAATGAGAGCAACACTCTTCTAGTGTTATGATCAATCATTCCTCCATGGTAACCTGGAAACAAGAAAAGAAGTTTGTCCTAGAGGAGATGTTAGTTATATCTGGTAAATGATTACAACAAGCATTTATCTGAATCATGCTCACATGCTACCAAGTATAAAAATTTTCAAATATTGCTATCTCAACTATAGTGTTTACTTGTCATGAGGTAGTTATCAAACTTGACATGTGAAAATTTGAATCTTCTTAACTTAATCAATCAAACCTAGAGTCTTTTCCTCAAGAATGAGTGTTTTTTCTTTTATTCCTAGTCTCCTTCACTCAAGATGACAAGTATTCTCTTCAACCTATCCTCTGTACTGAGATAATATGCTTTCTTGAAATAAATCTAAGTTGGAGAATAAACTCTATAATCTCAACTTTTAATCAATATAATACCTTGAATTTAATTTTGACCAATGGTTAGTATGATGGTTATAACTTTCACATACAACCTAGATGTTCATAAGATCAAAATAATGTCATAAAAAATACATGCAGATCAAAATAATCAAACTTGGGATGCATTATTCCTTTGAATGTGCTAGATATGAGATCCCTATGGATCTATGATTGTTATTTAGAAAAAATATCCTTTCTCCAACAAATACCCTTTAAAACTAATAATACAATTTAAACTTATGTAAGTACATACCTCTGACAATATCGATAGGTAGTGGCACCATCCATAAGCAGCGACAATAAATAACAAACCTTTAAAAACTTCAATTGTGCATCAACTTGTAATTTAAATATTACTGGATATTTGCTAGGGTAAGGCGCACTAGGAATATAAAAATTAGTCCCAACACTTCAGAAAAACTTTCACTGCAACTGGTGCAAATAAATTGGCGTGAAGGAACTGGCACTGCAACTACAACTTAGGGTTTTATGAGGAAACCCTAATTTCTCAAACTTCAAATTTTGGAAGTCTGATCCAGGGACTAGATGCGCTGGGTTGAGGCGATTTTGTTGGAGTTGAATGTTTCAGAAAATTCCAAGTTTTACCCCTTGAAACTTGACCTACATAATTCTAGACTGGTACTTCTGGTACTGGTTCTGGTTTCCTGGTTTTCTATTTTTCTAGTACTAGTCAAAACTAGGGTTTGAATTTACGGGGAATTTGGCCAGTGAAAAAGTCCACTCAAGCTACCAAAATATGCGCTAGGGAAGGGTGCACTTCCCAAGATATTTTTTGGTCAAAAATTCCTCTTTAGTAAAAATCCCTAATTTTCTTGTACGACAACAGTGACATTTTTTATACCCAGTGAACGATGTCGTATTCAGTCAAGCTCTGATACCTTGTTAAGTTTCTATTGTTTTTATTAGATTATTTCCAAATTACATAAGAATTCAATGCATTTCCAAAACAACAACATAAAGAGGATCACCGAAAGAAACACAATCACAAGGTACATAACATTTTGTCCCGGGAAACTCCCGTGGGCGAGAAAACTCGACAAAATCTTCTCCAATAATAGATTGCCAATACAATTCCAATACTAAGGCCAAACCACCAAAGATAAACCAAGACTAAGTATGCACCTCTCTTCTCCTTCCTCCTGCAACTGCTATGTGCACAAGATGAGTGAGTGTGAGAGTGTGTAAGTGAGGCACCATCCTCACATATAAATACTAGTTGAGGAGGCACTAGGGTTATGTTTCTTCACATGGTAGGGATTGAATTCTTCTAGAAGTGGTTAAAACCACTTTATAAACACTAGGGGTTGACTTTACAAATACCACCATATAAATATGGTTTGACCAATCCACAAAAGGGGATTCGATCATATACCAGACCCGACATGATCGATTTGCAAAAGGGGATATGATCTATAAGATAATAAATCAAATATAATTAGAATATTCTTAGAAGTTACAATATTTTAACACCCCCCCTTAATGACAAGGTTATTCTACTGGAATGACCCAATACAAAATCATCAGGAGAAGGAGATGGCAACATCATCATCAACATCTGGAACACTGACTGACACATCTATAAATCATCGAAAGTTTTAATCATCATCAATATCATCATTGTTTACAACATGGAGCTGGAGTAACATCATCATCATCATCAACAACATGAAACTAAAACATCAACATCAATAGCATGAAGCTAGAAAAACAACATCATCCACAACACGAGGCTGGAAAAACAACTTCATCAACAACACGAAGCTGAAACAATAACATTGACAACACGAAGATGGAAAAACAACATCAACAACACTAATGTGGAACATTATAAACATTGACAACATGAAGTTGGAACAACAACATCAACAACATGAAGCTGGAACATCAACATCGACAACACGAATCTGGAACAACATCATCAAAATGTGGCAACAGAATGAGGAAAGTTTATCAACAACAAAATTTGTTGTACTCTGAAAGACTATCCTTACCAAACCTTCAGGATCTACCTAGGAATTATAATATTCCCTAGGATATAAAATACTAAAAGGATATCATGTGGTCCTCTGATAGACCGTCCTTACTGGACCTTTGGGATCTGCCTAGGAATCATAAGATTCCCTAGGATATAAAATCCTAACGGAGCTACCACTACTGACAACAATTGACATAGACATGCATAGGTACTATTACAGATCGTCCTTACCGAACCTTCAGAATCTTCCCAGGGATGATCAATCCCCTAAGATATAAAATCCTAATAGATATACCCACTGTTGGTCAAGATACCATAGTATCATCAACATCACTCCCCCTTTCGAGGGAGGTCCTTTCAAACTACACCAAGATTTAATTGGAAATACTCAAACTTCACATGAGACAAAGGCTTGGTCAACACATATGCAACCTGCTCATCTGTGCCAACATATTGGATATTTACATCTCCCCTCTGCACCATATCAAGAATTAGTGATACTAAATATCTATGTGCTTCAACTTATCATGGAACACTAAGTTCTCCATCATCTTTATACAAATCTAGTTATCACATTGAATCACGATGGATCCCATCTCCAGATCGAACAGACCTATCAAAAAATTTCAAATCCATATGGCTTCACAACTGGTGGAACATGCTGCAATGTACTCTATTTCTGGCATACTAAGAGAAATATAGGATTGCTTCCTGCTATTCTATGAAGTCATGGCTGACCCCAAACTGAAACAACATCCTGAAGTGATTTTTCTTTCTGAAGCACTTCCAGCTGAATCTAAATTAGTATAACCATACCGTCTGAAGTCATGATATCCAGTATAATAGAGACCATAATCCAATATACCCTTAAGGTATCTCATCGCATGCTTTGTATCTACAAGGTGAACACGTATGGGATTCACCATATACTGACTCAAGGTGTTCACAAAAAAACATATATCTGGCCTAGTATTCGTCAGATACATCAACAAACCAATAATATGTCCGTATAGAGTAGAATCAACTGATTTTGATGAAGTATCAACTAGGAGCTTCAAATTCATTTCCATGGGTGTGGCCATGGATTTACATTCCAACATGTCAAACTTCTTTAGTATTTCAACTACATTCTTCCCTTGATTAAGGAAAATATCTTCTGGGCTCTACCATACTTCAAGACCTAAGAAATAGTGAATCAGGCCTAGGTCCTTCATTTCAGTGGCAAGCTTCTTCTTACAATATGTGATGATATTTTCTTCATCTGTCAAGAATAAGTCATCCATATATAGCGGCAATATAACTAGTCCATCATTCTAAATCTTGAAGTAAGTGTTGGGATCAACTTTACTCTTGGTAAATCCCAAGCTCATTAGAAAATTATCAGTCCTGCCATATCAAGCTCTTGGAGCTTGCTTCAACTTGAAAACATGAGCCTTCATGTCCTGTACTTTGAAAACCAAAATTTTCACATCACATTGTACCAACCTGGTACACTTTCTTAGTTGCAAATTAATCTGCAAAATCATGTGCTAGCTCTATGTGGTTTCTGCAAAGCACTATCTGTCTCACTTCTTGAGAGTATGCCCTCTATTCTCTCTGCAATTGTTCCTCTGGGATTGGGACTCTACACTTGCATCTTCTCAGAAGCTAAGAAAGATTTCTCGATTCTCATTATGGTTATTGAACTCTGAGAGTAACTCCTATACTCTATCACGGTAAAATCTTCATCTGACACTGAGAGTGGCTTAATAATTGACACCAAGGGTGTCTTATCCTCTTTCTCTAGAGGTAACTCAATATTATATTGTATTCATGTCTCCATGTCCCATCTAATGCATTGCACCAACTGGCATTGGAGATAATTCAATCTCAAATACAGGGATTTTCATACCTGCTCCCTCTGAATCTCATATTGTGTCAAATTATTTTAATGAATCATGTTTGTTCTATATATACTTCTTCTTATTACTGGAGCAAGTGTCTCATCATATTCTTCTCCCCCTTGATGGGAGAATCCTCTGGACACAAATCAGGCTTTGTACATCTTTATATTGTCATCTGCAACATGCTTGATCTTTTTAGATCAATCTTGGAAGCCACCACTGAATTCCCTTCTGGTCTCAAGGAAACAAATCATATCCCAATCCTTCTGACTAGATTCCTCCTCTGTCACTGAAATAAGGGAATCTTCTCAGGAGATTTATGTCTCCTAGAGGTCTATGAATCTACGATCTAGTCTTCTCAACTCATGGCATCTGTCTTCCATTCCTGGAAGATGTCTCTTTTTTTTCCATCCGATCCTTTCTGAGATTAGGCTTACTCCGCATCTCTATTTCTTTTGAGTCTTCCAAAACTTCATATTATCTCCAGGATATAATTGGCATTGAATACAGAGTCTTAATATGAAAAGATGATTCAAGGTGGCTTCATTATCCATTGACCAAGTCTACTATGAGTTCTATTGTAATGTTTGGTCATCTTTGGAGTCTTCTTCTCCTTACAATCAATATCCATATGATATACTCTGTATCTCATAAGTAGATTCTTATTCATATTCTTTGGTACATGGATGTATACGGTCATGTATACAACTCAGATAGTCTTATTCATGTTTCATCTAATATGTTGCCTCCTGCAACTTTCACTATAGCTTCCTCAGGGTTATCACATGTGGCCTTCCCGAAACAAGAAAAACAAGGGAGAAACAATAGAAAAGAATAATACTCTTTATAATAATAATAAAAAAAAATAGTGAGAACGATTGTCACAATAGCTCCTTTAGAGTTATCACTTGTGACCTGCTTGAAACAAGGGTCAAAATTAATAAACACAATAATAAGAAATGAGAGAAATACTCTTCTAGTGTTCTGATCAATCATTCCTCCATGGTAACCTGGAGAAAAACATGAAGTTTCTCTTAGAGGAGATGTTAGTTATATCTGGTAAATGATTACAAGAAGCGTTTATCTCAATAATGCTCACATGCTACCAAGTATAAAACTTTTCAAATATTGTTATCTCAACTACAATGTTTACTTGTAATGAGGTAGTTATCAAACTTGACATGTGCAAATTTGAATCTTATCAACTTAATCAATCAAACCTGGAGTCTTTTCCTCAAGAATTAGTGTTTTTTCTTTTCTTCCTAGTCTCCTTCACTCAAGATGACAAGTATTATCTTCAACCTGTCCTTTGTACTGAGATAATACGCTTTCTTGACATAAGTCTAAGTTAGACAATAAACTCTATAATATCAACTTTTAATCAATCTAATACCTTGAGTTTAATTTTGACCAATGGTTGGTATGATGGTTATAAATTTAACATAAAACCTAGATGTTCATAAGATTAAAATAATTTCATAACAAATAGATGCATATCAAAATAATCAAACCTCGGATGCATTATTCCTTTGAATGTGTTAGATCTGAGATCCCTCTGGATCTATGATTTTTATTTAGATAAGAGATCCTTTCTCCTGCAAATACCCTTTAAAACTAATAATACAATTTAAACATATGTAAGTACATACCTCTGACAGTAACTATAGGTAGTGGCACCATCCAGAAGCAGTGACAATCAATAAAAAACCTTTAAAAACTTCAAAGGTGATGCAACTTGTAATTTAAAAGTAGCTAGACATTTGTTAGGGTAAGACACACTGGGAAAATAAAATCAGTCCCAACACTTCAAATTTTTTTTCACTGCAACTGGTACTGCAATTGGTGAGAAGGAACTAGCACTGCAACTCCAACTTAGGGTTTTATGAGGAATCCCTAATTTATCAAACTTCAAATTTTGGAATTTTGATCCAGGGACTAGATGCATTGAGATGAGGCGATTTTTTTGGAGCTAACTATTTCAAAAAATTCCAAGTTTTACCCCTTGAAACTAGACTTGCGCAATTCTGGACTGGTACTTTTGGTACTGGTTCAGGTTTCTTGGTTTTCTGGTACCATTCAAAACTAGGTTTTAATTTCTGGGGAATATGGCCGCTAAAAAAGTTCGCTCAAGCTTCCAAAAGATGCGCTAGGGAAGGGCACACTTCCCAAGATAGTTTTTGGTCAAAAAATCCTCATTAGTAAAAATCCCTAATTTTCTTATATGACAACAGTGACGTTTTTTATACCTAGTGAAAGATGCCATATTCAGTGAATCTCTGATACTGTGTTAATTTTTTACTATTTTTATTATATTACTTCCAAATTACATAAGAATTCAATGCATTTCCAAAACAACATGATAAAGAGGATCACTAAAAGAAACACAATCACAAGGTACAAAACATTTTTATTAGAATTGTCAATGGGGAAAACACAACTCACATATGATAATTAACAATCATACAAATAAGAGCATAGGGATTTCACATGGTTCACCCAAACATTGGGCTACGTCCACCAAGCATATGCATCAATTGTCTTATTATTCAGATCATGGAGATTAAATTAGATTGGCAAGTTCTCACTCTGTCTCTCACACTCAGTTGTTTTTCCTCTACCGGCTTACATGAATTTATACATTCACACAATAAACTGATTATTAAATGAAGTCCCTATCCATATTCTAACTTGGTCTATTTGGTTGTAACCAACACAAAATAATAGGATCCAAATCTATTCTTGGCAGTTTGTTTCCACCAAATCCCAACAATCTCCACCTTGAAAACAATTAATATGATACCTTACTCCTTCCTTTTGTTCATCACCTTTTCTGCAAGCCAAGAGAAGCCAAGCACCACTGCAACTTCTCTAATAAAATTGGTTTCATGATCTCACCTGTGTGACTTACACGAGTTTGGATTTCCCGAGGGGTCACTCCACCTCCAACATGTCTTCCACAACTTTGTTGTGAGACATATTTAGTGATAGATCTCCTCCTATCCAAAACACATGTAAAATATACATTACAATTATCACGAACCATTTGAGTGTAACCATTATAGGTGACATTTGTGCTTCTCAAACGCTGAAGCACCCATTTCACTGGAGCACTTGAATCTATCACGTATCTGAGAACATCATTAGCATGTGAAACATCTGGTCTTAACCATTTCATCACATACAACAGACCTCCTACTGAACTTACACGAGACATAACCTTTTCTTCTTTATAGACAGGACCTATGCTTGAAGAAAACTTATAATGGAAAGAAAGAGGAATAAAAACTTGTTTTACAATGTTCATACTGAACTCCAAACACAACTTACCATTACCATCTTTGTATACTTCCATGCCCTTAATTTGTTTTGCTGCTCTTTGATCCTTCATCCGAATTGTCCTATCCACCTGAATTATTTTCTTACTGATTTTATCCATGCTTCAACTTGCATCGAGCATATCACTAGCAAAGAACATGAAGACTGTGAAAGTACTATAAACCATATAGTCATTCCTACCCTTTGAAAAATTCTGACTCACTATGAAGGATTCAAACCTCTTGTATATTTTCCTAGGTACCAATAGGCCATACAATGAATTTTCTAGCATGCAAACAGATTTACCATTGCGATCTTGAATCAACCATTTTGATTGTTCCATACATACTATATCTCTGTCAATGATGACCTTGTGAGAAGTAGGATCCCACACACAACATCCCTTTATGCCACCATCATAACTTGCAGAGATATAAAACAAGCAGGAATTCATAAACAAAGATTTTAAGTCCGGAAATGATTTACCACTTACCAGTACCTGCAATTATTTCTTGCTCTTATGACCTTGATGCTTCTACCATAAACCAGAATATACATTTGTCACTTCATATGGCACTTTATTACTCCCTTCCAGCTTATAAAGGTTATCAACCTTTGTTTCCTTCATCACTACTAAATTCCCTTTCGACAATGTGAGAGCTCCACCTTGACCTGTATACTTATATCCACAAGAATCCAAAACTCCCAATGAAATCAAATTTTATTTAAGCTCAGGTACATATCTAACATCCAATAATTCCCTAACAATACCATTGAACATCTTAATTCTAATACCGCCAACTCCAACAGTTTTATAGGGAATACCATTACCCATAAACACTACACCCTCATCAACATATTGGTAAAAAATGAACCAAATTTTATGTGAGAACATGTGGTGGGAGCCACGTGAATCTAACTGCCATTCTTCTTGATATTGTAAATTACTAGAAACGGATAAAAATTGATCAATGATACCTAAATTTGTTATAGGCAAATTTGCTTCCTTCATAGAGTTTTCCTCATATTCCTTTCTCTTCCAAAAATATTTCTTCAGATGTCCTGTTTTTCCACAATACCAACATTTTTCTTTACCCTTTCGATGTCTTGACTTAGATCGAGAAAAAATTCTCTCATTTTGCTCTTTAGTTCGACCTCTGACCAACATCGCCTCTGAAGTTGAGGTTTCTTTACTAGATTTTCTCCTCATCTCCTCAGCCAACAAAGCTCCCACAACAGAGTCATAATCTAAAACATCTGTTGAGATAAAACCAATAGAGGTGACTATATTATCCCAAGACTCAGGAAAGGAACACAATAGTGTAATAGCCTTATCCTCATCTTCTAATTTAACTTCCATACTGGTCAATTAAACTATAAGGGTATTGAAGGTATTTAAGTGGTCAACAATTTTTGTACCTTCTTTCATCCGCAAATTGTACAACTGTCTCTTCAAGTAGATTCTACTCGTCAAAAACTTCATCATATATAGAATTTCCAACTTGCTCCTTAAGCCCGATTGTGTATCCTCTCCTACAATATTAAACATAAACTCATTCGCCATACATAAATGAATGGTGCTAATAGCTTTTGCATCCAGATCTTCCCATTCCCATTCTGTCATGGTTGTTGGTTTCTTTGAATTGCCTACCAATGCTTTTTGCAACCCATGTTGCACCAGTAAATCCCGCATCTTAAGCTTCCAGAGCTCAAAGTTTCTTTTACCGCTGAACTTTTCAACTTCAAACTTCGAACTCTACATCTTATCCATTAGCACAAAAAATCTTCTAATACCCAAATCACTACTTATAATAACCAAGGCCCTTTAAAAAAAATTAATATAACCTTATACTCAAAAGGTTGAACCCAAAAAATTAATGGTGAAAAAGGTTTAATTTTTTATTTATTTTATTTTTTATATCTTGATAAAAAAACCTTTTATCAAATCTACCAAAAAGACTCCACCTCTTTAAAATAATAGTTAATGTCCTTTATGATGTCATACCTTAAACTTTTCCATAAAATAATAGTTATTATCCCTTATGATTTCATACCTTAAACTTTTGCAAAAAGGACCATATGTTAAATTCCTTTAACTCCATAAAACATGCGAATAAATTAAAGGGAGATCACAACTTTTGGATTTAAGAGAGTCGCCGCACCTCACGCTACCACTAGAGTGCGGCGATCTCAAAGGTCTCCACACCTCCTGAGACACTTGGAGTGCGATGATCTTAATTAATTTATCAGGAGTCTTTGCACTGTACCACACAACTGGACTGCGACGATTCTAGAGGAGGGACCTGCGGCGATGTAGAAATCGACGCACCTCATACAGATGTTGTTGCTCCTCCAAAATTTGAGGCCCTCTCCTCCAACTAGCTCTGATACCACTTATTAGAATTTTCAATGCATAAAACACAACTCACATATGATAATTAACAATCATACAAATAAGAACACATGGATTTCATGTGGTTCACCCAAACGTTGGGCTACGTCCACCAAGCATAGGCATGGGTTGTATTATTATTCAGATCATGGAGATTACATCAGATCAGAAAGTTTTCACTCTGTCTCACACTCAGTCGTTTTGCCTCTACGAGCTTACATGAATTTATACATTCATACAAGAAACTGGTTATTAAATGCAATCCTTATCCATATTCTGACTTGGTCTATTTGGTTGTAACCAACAAAGAATAATAGGATCCAAATATGTTCTTGGTAATTTTTTGTCACCAAATCCTAACAATTTTATCTTGGGAAACCCTCATGGGGGAGAAAACCCAACTAAAACTTCCTTAATAATAGATTGCCAATACAATGCCAAGACTAATACCAAACCACCAAAGATAAACCAAGACTGAGCATGCACCTCTCTTATCCTTCCTCCTACAACTACTAAGTGCACAAGATGAGTGAGTGTGAGAGTGAGGCACCATCCTCACATATAAATACTAGTTTAGGAGGCACTAGGGTTATGTCTCTTCACATGGTAGGGCCTACTTCTTCTATAAGTGGTTAAAACCATTTTATAAACACTAGGTTCGACTTTACAAATACCACCATATAAATATGGTTTCACCAATCCACAATAGGGGATTTGATATTATACAAGACCTGACATGATCAATCCACAATAGGGGATTTGATCTATAAGATAATAACTCAAATATAATTATAATATTCTTTGAAGTTACAATATTTCAACACTCCCCCTTAAAAAGAAGGGTATTCTACTGACATGACCCAATACAACATCATCAAGAGAAGGAGAGGGAAACATCATCATCAACTTCTGGAACAATGACTCACACATCTATAAATCATCGAAAGTTTTACTCATCATCAATATCACCATCGTTTACAACATGGAGCTGGAGTAACATCATCATCATCATCATGATCAACATGAAGTTGGAACATCAATATCAATAGCACGAAGATAGAACAACAACATCATGCATAAAACAAGGATGGATAAACAACAACATAAACAACACGAAGCTAAAATATTAACATTAATAGCACGAATCTGGAACAACAACAACAACAACACGAAGTTGGAACATCAACATCGACAAAATGAAGCTGGAACACAACATCAACAACACGGAGCTGGAACATCAACATCGACAACATGAAGTTGGAACAACAACATCATCAACATGTGGCAACATAATGAGGCAAGTGTATCAACAATAACATTTGTGGTACTCTGAGAGACCATCCTTACCAAGCCTTCAAGATCTTCCCAGGAATCATAATATTCCCTAGGATATAAAATCCTAAAAATATACCACGTGGTACTCTGAAAGACTGTCCTTACCGTACCTTTGGGATCTGTCCATGAATCATAATATTCCATAGGATATAAAATCCTAATGGAGCTACCACTACTGACCAAAACTAACATATACATGCACAGGTACTCTGACAGACCGTCCTTACTAGAACTTTGGGATCTATCTAGGGATGATCAATCCCCTAGGATATAAAATCCTAAAAGAGGTACCCATCGTTGGTCAGGATACCATAGTATCATCAACATCAATCCCCCTTTCGAGGGATGTCCTTTCTTACTACAACAAGCTTCCATATCCAAATCAAATAGACTTGTCAACAACTTATGAAGCCATATGGCTTCAGAACTAGTGGAACATGATGCAATGTACTCTATTTCTGTCGTGCTGAGAGAAATACTGGATTGCTTCTTGCTTTGCTATGAAGTCATGGCTGACCCCAGGCTAAAACAACATCTTGAAGTGCTTTTTCTTTCTGAAGCATTTCCATCCCAATTTGAATCATTATAACTATTGTAACCTAGGTCTTCACCCTTGCCTCTCTTGTATTTTCTCTATGCCTTCATCAATTTATCCTCTTCTAGTTGGTTAAGTTAGTTTCCCATTACTGAGTGACTTAGTTCTTATTCGTTTCTTTCTTGATTGATTATTTGTACATTTCTATTTCTGTTTTCCTTGAAGGATAATTACATGTCATATTTGGTTCAGAATGCTTGTCATCATGTCTTCCATTGATTGATCTCATAGCAGGTCGCCCGAGACTTTTTGTATGCACATTAAATGCCCATGGATACAATGTAGCAATCCAGGGAGGTCAATTTTGGGCTCAGATTGTGGGAACAGACAGGTTAAATTTCAATGGTGGAGATCCATTAGGCCAATGAGATCGACGGTTTTCATGCATTCAAAGTGTTGAAACTGCGCGGGGTTTAACATCAAGAGTGAACCCACAAAGTACAAGAATGACCAGAAGTCATGAAGAGTCAAAGTCCCGAAGTATCGAGATCCTGCCACATCACTTCAGGACCATACCACTTTGGGATATTTCCAAGCACAACATTCATAAACTCCCAAAGACTGAACACCTGAAGTCCTGAAGTGAATCTGAATCATCCATCAACAAGGACACGTGGAGGCATATCTTTCACTTCTAAGTCTTAACACTCCAGGAGATTTCAAGTACAACATTTACAAAGTCCCGAAGAAAATTTGGACCGTCCATCAACGAGGAAATGTGGCGACAAATATCCCTCTTCAGATATATGGTACTTCAGAGAATTGCGTGAGCAAGGAGATGAAAAATCCCGAAGCCCGAACTCCCGAAGTGAATATGGACCGTCCAGATACAGAGGCCACGTGGAGGCATATCTCTCACTTTAGAAATGGGGTACTCCGAAGGATGGTAAGGAATATGCATTGAAAATGCTTGAAGCCCAAACTCCCGAAGTAATTGCAGACCATTGATCTCAAATCAACACAAACCGTTGATCCTTGCAGTAGGTAAATATCACCTGGATCATAGATTGCAATCAGATCGATGACCACACTTCATTGCAGGGATGTAAACTTCTCAAATGTTAATTTTCCAAAGAGGTCCCACAATTGGATCCATGGTATTGTTGAAAGGGTACGTGACATCTTATGGGGGATTGCAGGGGTTAGAGCGGTGTGGACCCAAACCACCCTCGACAACTTTTGCAATCACGTGCTTATATGACATCAGGTCACCATGTCACCTCCACTCACCTCCACTTCATATACATCCATGTCATCCACCTTCACGCATCCTATATTCCTATTGGATGCTCACCTCCACGTCTTCCTGTTCACAACTAGTTCATCACAGAGAAAGCGAGAACAAGGGCCAGTTACAATCGAGATAGAGTGCACATAACTTATGAAATATCAAACACAGACATAGAGTTAAGTATCAGTCACATGTCGATGCAAATTGGTTCCAGAACACTTCAACAAACTACCTCTTCCTCAAGAAGAGATATTCTCATGCAACCAGTTGTCTCCAGTGGCCTCCAACAGCTCGCAGGCATGCCATTAATCAACACAGATCTGTGTTCTGTCACTCTAAGGCCTATTTTCTGCCAATTCAGTTCCTCCAATGCATGCATCAGTTTTGTCCCAGAGATAGTAGTAGTTTTAAGTTGATTAATTCCATCATTTTCTTAGATTATATACAAGAGTGGTCTTCTATGTGTGATAAGAACCACTCTTGTTGATTAATTCCAGTGTCTTAGTGAATTTAATAATTTGCTCCGCAAACAGTTACCTAAACTTAGGTATTAGTCCCCTAAGGTCGAGAACCTCTGCAACTCTATTAAATAGGGGGTCTTTGAATGTTTTAGGGGGGCTGGTCAAATTTTTTGGGAAAGTATAGCACTACATCAGACCGGTTGGACCCGTTCTATGCATGGATTAAATCTCTCTACTTGGTGAACATACTCTTGATGACAGTGTTTTGTTCAATTTTTCATGTGTTTTTTAATCTTATCTTGAATGCAGTTTTTGATTTGTGCAAAGTACATGTCATTTCATTTCATCTATTGTCTAACTTGTGTTTATTGATATGCAACCTGTGAAAATAGCTAATGCTTGGTGAATCATTTTTTTTTATCGCAACCTGAAGGAGTAATTGTGTCTTGATACATGTTTAATGTCTTGAAATGATATTTTAAGTATTGAACTTCTTTCATCAGATTATTCATTTAGTAGTTTGTTGTTTCACTTTGTTTTATATTATTTCACTGGTCTGTCATTAGTATGCCACCAACCAAGGAGGACCCTCATCCATATCATTTTTCCAACCCAACCTTGCTTTTTTCTTGATAGAATAACCCTCTGACCAACCAACAAAAATTAAAAGAATCAACCATTCTAAATTGATAGGTGGCCTAGATTTTCCCTTTAGCAGTCAGGTGCAGACCTTAGGACCAAGAATAACCATACAGTCTGAATTCATGATCACCAGTATAACATAGACCATAATCCAATGTACCCTTAAGGTATCTTATCACATGTTTTGCAACTACAAGGTGAACACGTGCGGGCCTCACTAGATACTGACTCAAGGTGTTCACAACAAAGGACATATCTAGCCTGGTATTCTCCATATACATCAACAAACCAATAATATGTCTGTATAGAGTAGCATCAACTAATTTTGACGAAGTATCAACTAGGAGATTAAAATTCGTCTCCATGGATGTGGCCATGGATTTACATTCCAACATGTCAAACTTCTTTAGTATTTCAACTACATACTTCCCTTCATTAAGGAAAATCTCTTCTGGGCTCTACCATACTTCAAGACCTAAGAAATAATGCATCAAGAGTAGGTCCTTCATTTCAGTGTCAATCTTCTTCTTACAATATGTGATGATATTTTCTTCATCTGTCAAGAATAATTCATCCAAATATAGTGGCAATATAACTGGTCTATCATTCTCAATCTTGAAGTAAGTGTTTGGATCAAATTTACTCTTGGTAAATCCCAAGCTCATCATAAAATTATCAATCATACCATTTCAATATCTTGGAGCTTGCTTCAACTTGCAGACATGACTCTTCATGTCCTGTACTTTGAAAAAAAAAAATTCACATCACAATGTACCAACCTCGTTCACTTGATTAACTACAACTTAATCTGCAAAATCATGTGCTATCTCTATGTGCTTTCTCCAAAGCACTATTTGTCTCACTGCCTAAGATTATGTCCTCTACTCTCTCTGCAATTGCTCCTCTGGGATAGGGACTCTGCACTTGTAGCTTCTCTGAAGCTGAGAATGAATGCTCCATTCTCACCATGGCTGCTGAACACTGAGAGTAACTCCTCTACTCTATCATGAAAACATCTTCATCTGAAACTGAGAGTGGCTTAATAATTGACGCCAATGGTAGATTATCCTATTTCTATGGAGGTAAATCAATATTCTATTGTATTCATGTCTCCATGGCCCAACTCATGTACTGCACCAATTGGTACTGGAGACAATTCAATCTAAAATATAGGGATTTTCATACCTTCTCCCTTTGAATCTCATATTGTGTCGGCTTCTTTTAATGAATCATGTTTGTTCTATATATACTTCTTCTGATTACTGGAGCAAGTGTCTTGTCATAGTATTCTCCCTCTTGCTGGGAGAATCCTCTGGACAAAAATCAGGCTCTGTACATCTTTATATTGTCATCTAGAACATGCTTGATCTATTTAGATCAATCTTGGAAGTCACCACTAAATTCCCTTCTGGTCTCAAGGAAAAACATCGTATCCCAATCCTTCTGACTGACTTCCTCCTCTGTCACTGAAACAAGGGAATATTATCAAGATATTTCATGTTTCCTAGTGGTCTATGAAGCTATGATCTAGTATTCTCAAATCATGGCATCTTTTTGCCAGTCCAGGAAGATGTCTCTTTTTTTCCATCTGATCCTTTATGAGATCAGGCTTACTCTGCATCTTCATTTCTTCTAAGTCCTTAAAAACTTCATAGTACCTTCAGGATATACTTGGTGTTGAATACCAAGTCTTAATATGAAAAGTTGATTCAGACTTCAAATGAATTCTTCTTCCAGTCAAGGTGGCTTTATTATCCATTAACCAAGTCTACTGTGAGTTCTATTCTAATGTTTGGTCATATTTGGAGCCTTCTACTCCTTACAATCAATCTCCATATGCGATGCTTTGTATCTCAAAAGTAGATTCTTCTTCATCTTCTTCGGTACATGGATGTATATGGTCATGTATACAACTTGGATAGTCTACTTCATGTTTCATCTAATATGTTGCGTCCTGCAAATGTCACCATAGCTTCCTCAGGGTTATCACCTATGACCTTCCCGGAACAAGAACAACAAGGGAGAAACAACATAAAAGAATAATACTCTTTATAATAATAAAAAAAAAAATAGTGAGAATGATCGCCATAGTAGCTCCTTCATAGCTATCATTTGTGACCTGCCTGAAACAAGGGTCAAAATTAAGAAATACAATAATAAGAAATGAGAGAAACACTCTTATAGTGTTGTGATCAATCATTCCTCCATGGTAACCTAGAAACAAAACAAGAAGTTTCTCCTAGAGGAGATGCTAGTTATATCTAGTAAATGATTACAATAAGCATGTATCTCAATAATGCTCACATGCTACCAAGTATAAAAATTTTCAAATATTTCTATCTCAACTATAGTGTTTACTTGTAATGAGGTAGTTATCAAACTTGACATGTGCAAATTTGAATCTTATCAACTTAATCAGTCAAACCTGGAGTCTTTTCCTCAATAATGAGTGTTTTTTATTTTCTTCCTAGTTTCCTTCACTCAAGATGACAAGTATTCTCTTCAACCTGTCCTATGTACTGAGATAATATGATTTCTTGACATAAATCTGAGTTAATGAATAAACTCTATAATCTCAAATTTTAATCAATCTAATACCTTGACTTTAATTTTGAACAATGGTTAGTATGATGGTTATAACTTTAACATACAACCTAAATGTTCATAAGATCAAAATAATGTCATAGCAAATATATGCATATCAAAATAATCAAACCTGAGATGCATTATTCCTTTGTATGTGATGGATCTAAGATCCCGATGGATATATGATTTTTGATTAGATAAAAGATCCTTTCTCTTGCAAATACCCTTTAAAGCTTATGATACAATTTATACATATGTAATTACATACCTCTGACAATATCTATAGGTATTGGCACCGTCCAGAAGCAATGACAATAAATAACAAATCTTTAAAAACTTCAAATGTGCATCAACTTGTAATTTAAATATAACTGGATATTTGCTAGGGTAATACACACTAGGACAATAAAAATAAGTCCCAACACTTCACAAAAACTTTCACTGCAACTAGTACTACAACCAATTCAAATAAAATGGCGCAAAGGAACTGGCACTGCAACTACAACTTAGGGTTTTATGAGGAAACCCTAATTTTTCAAACTTCAAATTTTGGAATTTTGATCCAGGGACTAGATGCGCTGGGATGAGGAGAGTTTGTTGGAGCTGTCTATTTCAAAAGATTCCAAGTTTTACCTATTGAAACTTGACATGCACAATTTTGGACTGGTACTTCTTGTACTGGTTTTGGTTTCCTGGTTTTTTGGTACCATTCAAAACTAAAGTTTGAATTTTCAGGAAATTTGGCTAGTGAAAAAGTTCTCTCAATCTTCCAAAAGATGGGCCAGGGCAGGGCACACTTCCTAACATATTTTTTGGTAAAAAATTCCTCTTTAGTAAAAAGCCCTAATTTTCTTGTACGACAACAATGACATTTTTTATACCTAGTGAAAGATGCCCTATTTAGTCAAGCTATGATACTGTGTTAAGTTTTTTCTATTGTTATTAGATTATTTTCAATTTACATAAGCATTCAATGCATTTCCAAAACAATATCATAAATAGGATCACTGAGAGAAACACAATCACAAGGTACAAACATTTTATCCTGGGAAACCCTCATGGGGGAGAAAACCCATCAAAATCTTCCTCAATAATATATTTCCAATACAATGCCAAGACTAATACCAAACCACCAAATATAAACCAAGACTGAGCATGCACCTCTCTTCTCCTTCGTCCTGCAACTGCAACTACTATGCACATAAGATGAGTGAGTGTGAAAGTGTGTAAGTGAGGCACCATCCTCACATATAAATACTAGTTGAGGAGGCACTAGGGTTATGTCTCTTCACATGGTAAGGCCAACTTTGTCTAGAAGTGGTTAAAATCACTTTATAAACATTAGGGGTTGGATTTACAAATACCACCATATAAATATGGTTTGACCAATCCACAAAAGGGGATTCGATCTTATACAAGACCCGACATGATCCATCTGCCAAAGGGGATTTGATATATAAGATAATAAATCAAATATAATTAGAATATTATTCGAAGTTACAATATTTCAACACTCCCCCTTAATGAGAAGGGTATTCTACTGACATGACCCAATACAACATCATCAAGAGAAGGATAGGGAAACATCATCATCAACATCTGGAACATTGATTGACACATATATAAATCATCAGACATTTTACTCGTAATCAATATCATCATCACTTACAACATGGAGCTGGAGTAACATCATCATCATTAGCAACAACATGAAGCTGAAACATCAACATCTATAGCACAAAGCTAGAACAACAACACCATCCACAACACGAGGATGGAAAAAAATCATCAACAACAACACGAAGATGAAACATTAACATCAATAGCACGAAGCTATAACAACAACATCAACAAAACGAATCTGGAACATCAACATCGACATCACGAAGCTAGAACAACAACATCAACAACATGTGGCAACAAAATGACACAAGTGTATCAACAACAACATTTGTGGTACTCTGACAGACCATCCTTACCAGACCTTTGAGATCTTCCCAAGAATCATAAGATTCCCTAGGATATAAAATCCTAAAAAGATACCATGTGGTACTTTGACAAACCATCCTTACCGGAACTTCGGGATCTTCCCAGGAATCATAAGATTCCCTAGGATATTAAATCCTAAAGGAGCTACCACTACTGACCACAACTGGCATATACATGCACAGGTACTCTAACAGACTGTCCTTATCGGACCTTCGGGATCTGCCTAGGGATGATCAATCCTATAGGATATAAAATCCTAATGGAGCTAACCACTATTGGTCAGGATACCATAGTATCATCAACATCACTCCCCCTTTTGAGGGAGGTCCTTTCAGACTACACCGATATTCTCTTGGAGGTACTCAAACTTCACACGAGACAAAGACTTGGTCAACACATCTACAACCTTCTCATTTGTGCCAACATATTGGATATTTATAACTCCCCTCTGCACCACATCACGAATGTAGTGATACCAGATCTCTATGTGATTTGACTTATCATGGAACACTGGGTTCTTCATCATCTTTATACAACTCTGGTTATCACATAGAATCACGGTGGATTCCATCTCTAGATCGAAGAGACCTGTCAACAAATTTTGAATCCACATGGCTTCACAACTGGTGGAACATGCTGCAATGTACTCTGTTTCTGTCATACTAAGAGAATTACTGAATTTGTTCCTGCTTTTCTATGAAGTCATGGATGACCCCAGACTCAAACAACATCATGAAGTGATTTTTCTGTCTGAAGCACTTCCATCCCAATATGAATCAATATAGCCATACAGTCTGAAGTCATGATCTCTAGTATAGTAGAGACCATAATAAAATGTACCCTTAAGGTATCTCATCCCATGCTTTGCAACTACAAGGTGAACACATCTGGGCTTCACCAAATACTGATTCAAGGTGTTCACAACAAAGAATATATCTGGCCTAGTATTCGTCAGATATATCAACGAACCAATAATTTTTCTGTGTAGAGTAACATCAACTAATTTCGACAAAGTATGAACCATGAGATTCAAATTCGTCTCCATGGGTGTGGTCATGGATTTACATTCCAACATGTCAAAATTCTTCATTATTTCAATTGCACACTTCCCTTGATTAAGGAAAATATATTCTGGGATCTGCCATACTTCAAGACCTAAGAAATAGTGCATCAGGCCTAGGTCCTTCATTTCAGTTAAAAACTTCTTCTAGCAATCCGTGATGAACTTTTCTTCATCTGTCAAGAATAAGTCATCCATATATAGCAACAATATAACTGGTCCATCATTCTCAATCTTGAAGTAAGTTTTGGAACCAACTTTACTCTTGGTAAATCCCACGATCATCAGAAAACTATTAATCCTTCAGTATCAAGCTCTTGGATCTTTCTTCAACTTGTAGACATGAGTCTTCATGTCATGTACTTTGAATTTTTTTTTTCACATCAAATTATACCAAACTGGTACACTTTCTCAGCCGCGCCTTAATCTGCAAAATCATGTGCTAGATCTATGTGCTTTCTTCAAAGCACTATTTGTCTCACTTCCTGAGAGTATATCTTCTACTCTCTCTACAATGGTTCCTATGGGTCTGGAACTCTACACCTACAACTTCTCTAAATCTAAGAATGACTGCTCCATTATCATTGTGGTTGTTGAACTCTCACAGTAACTCCTCTACTCTATCATGGAAACATATTCATCTAAAACTGAGAGTGTCTTAATAATTGACACCAAGGGTAGATTATCCTCTTTCTATGGAGGTAACTCAATATTCTATTGTATTCATGTCTCCAAGGCCCAACTCATGTACTGCACCAACTGGCACTGGAGATAATTCAACCTCAAATACATGGATTTTCATACCTTCTCCCTCTAAATATCATATTGCATTGACTTATTTTAAAGAATAATGTTGGTTCTATATATACTTCTTTTGATTACTAGAGCAAGTGTCTTGTCATAGTCTTCTCCCTCTTGCTGGGATAATCCTCTGGACACAAATCAATATTTGTACATCTTTATATTATCATCTTTAGCATGCTTGATCTATTTAGATCAATCTTGAAAGTCATCACTGACTTCCCTTCTGGTCTCAAGGAAAAAAATCGTATCCCAATCCTTCTGACTGGCTTCCTCCTCTGTCATTGAAGAAAGGGAATCTTTTCAGGAGATTTCATGTCTCCTATAGGTCTATAAAGCTATGATCTAGTCTTCTTGACTCATGGCATATGTCTTCCAGTCCTGAAAGACGTCTCTTTTTTTCCATCTGATCCTTTCTGAGATGATGCTTACTATGAGTCTTGATTTCTTTTGAGTCTTCAAAAACTTTATAGTATCTGAAGTATATACTTGGTTTTGAATACCAAATATTAATATGAAAAGTTGATTCAGACTTCAAACGAATTCTGCTTCCTGTCAAGGTGGCTTCATTATCCATTGACCAAGTCTACTGTGAGTTATATTCTAATGTTAAGTCATATTTGGAGCCTTCTGCGCCTTACAATGAATCTCCATATGAGATAATTTGTATCTCAAAAGTACCTTCTTATTCATCTTCTTTGGTACCTGGATGTATATGGTCATGTATACAAATTGGATAGTTTACTTCATGTTTCATCTAATATGTTGCCTCCTGCAATCGTCACTATAGCTTCCTCAGGGTTATCACCTGTGACCTGCCCGAAACAAGAACAACAAGGGGGAAATGATATACAAGAATAATACTTTTTATAATAATAATAAAAAGGATAGTGAGAATGATCATCATAGTAGCTCCTTTAGAGCTATCACTTATGACCTAATTGAAATAAGGGTCAAAAGTAAGAAATACAATAATAAAAAATGAGAGCAACATTCATAAGTCGGTATCATCTTGTATCATCTACCATAATAGAATCAAGAACCGAGAACTTTGCCAATACAACAGAAGCCAGAGAAAGACATAAATCCCTTCCATAATTATTCTTTGAGGACAAATCATTTCAAAAGTGGGAGGAAATGTAATATATATATATATATATATTGAATAGCTAATATGTGATGAAGAGACACCTTCCCGATGAAAGGTCATGTCTCTTCATGAAAGGGCACCCCTACATGGGTATATATAAAAACTCTCATTCTCATTGTAATCATTCATCATAACTTATTCAATTATTTATTACTTGTCATGTATGGATTTTAACCTATTGTCCTTTTTACATTGGATATTTATATAAGTGAACCAAGTTGGTTCACACAATATCATTTTTAAAATTCTATAGTTCTATTTGTTCACGATATTTGAGATGTAAATATTCTTTGACATTGTAGTTTATATGCTTTTTATTTTCTCTTACAACAATGAAACCTTAAATTCCACATCTTTATTCTCTTCTTGTGTCAAAGATAATCCTTTAGAAGCCTTTACATAGAGATAATGTGCAATGGTTTTGAAAGGTTTTATGGGCAAAGGAGTGCCATGATCTATAGCTCTCTGATATATTATTTGGTTTCCAACAACAGTACTTAACATTCCTTTCATGGTATTGAATAAGGATGGATCATACCCTTATCTTAAAACTTGATTACCATGTATGGAAAAGTGATCTCCCCTAGTATTTCATTTAGTGCACTAAAAAGACACTTGAAACACGATTTATGCATGGTATCAAGTATTCCTATGGGGATTTCAATATACCCTAGTGAATGTGTAAGATAAAACCTATTGATAGATTATTTTTAATACGATACTACTAGTTGTGTACCAAGAAAGGTGTACAAGGGAATATTATGATGAGCTTGCATGTATTCTCCACCCGACTATAGTTTTACCTATTGAACCATATAAATTTGTGTTTATAGATGTTGGTAGGAATTTCAAACTCTACATGTTGCAAAATATAGAAAAAGCAATTCTAAAATTGGGGTCTCCTCAAAACCCTTGTCAATCCCTCAATTGGTGTATGCTCTACTAATCGTTCTTGCACATGATGTAAATATAATTTGCGACATTTATGACTATAATTATGTAATATAGTAACCTGATTTGTTTAGGTGAGTGGACTTGTATTCTTTTTCACTTCACCAATGTTTTCCTAATATGTCTAAAATTTGGCATAAAACCCTCAAGTATGTTATATCCAATCCTACAAGTGGCAGACAATTTGGACCTAGAAATATTCATATATGACTATGTCACTAACAAAACTTGTTTAATCCTAGTTTGATGACTAGACAAGAATCCTAACTTGTACAAGTTGTAACTTCAAAAATATGGCAAACTAGATTATAAAATGTTTACCTAATGTAATCTTATCTTCCCTCTGTCAATCCTAAAATTTGTGTGCAATTCCAATGATCCAAATAAAATATTAAAGCGAAAATGGTAGCATGAAGCATTTGAAAGAACCAAGGATCAACCACTCTAATACCAAATAGCCAAATAAGCATTAAAAAAAATTCAATAATGCCACACCTAAATCAAGTGAAAGATTGAATGAATAACAATCCTCTTTGAAGAGAAATATCATATTACAAGATATGAAATGCACAAGATAAGATGATCTTTCAAATTAGTCTCCTTGATGTATATATATGAGACAAAGGGATATAAAGAAACAATAACTCGACATAACTATAATTAATGTAATGATAATGCATGAGGATTATGGTCACTAACTTAAGAACTTTCATAGCTTGTATCTAAAAGGTCAATGAGCCCTCCTCTTTTAGTGACATCAACCATATTATTTTATGTAATGTTTTTTACAAAATAATTTCCAAGGTTATTGCTTGTATATTGAAACCTATCATGTTGAAACACATATCTCGAGAAAAAATTATCTTGTTGAATGGTCATCAAATCAATGATGCACTTATAAATTCCAAGGAGGCACTTCACACCATCCAAATTCAAATACAAATACCTCCAAGCTTTTTGTCTCAAAATTGTCCTTTCTAGGGCCTTTGACCTTATCAATTCTATCTACTTGTTCTAATTGATCTAGAGATGCATCCTCTCCCAATTTATTAGATTAATGAATGTTGTTAAATTAAGATTTGTTTTCCTAATAAATGTCTATACTTGTGTCAAGGTTGTCCACTATTTCCTTTACTTTTTTCACTTGTTGTAGATAGTCTCAATACACTTTTATCTAAGGAAAAGGGGGAATAGTCTGAATACACTTTTATCTAAGGAAAAGGGGGATAGTCTCAATGCACTTTTATCTCAAACATATTATTTTCAAGTGACATATTGATCTTTGGTGCAAGCTCTATTATGGAAGATAGATCTATTAACAAAGTTCTTAAATTAATTTTCGCTACCATAGAGATGCATATAAACATTGACAAATTTATTGTTTGTTTTCATCTCATTCCACATGGACCGAGCGTTTCTATTAGTAGATCCCCAACTTATGAAAACCATATATTTGAGGACACCATTAAGTACTTAGGGATGTACATTAAATAAAATGGAAACAATAGAATGGCTTGGCATAGGATGGTGGAAAATATTTATAAAAAGATTCCATTGTGGCACAAAAGGTAATTATTGTTGGGTGGGAGATTAATTCTTCTCAATAGTGTCATTGAGACCTTCCAATCCTATAGAGTTTAATGAAAAGTATTCCCAAATGTATTTGAAATAAAATCTCCAAGATCTCAAGAAGATTCTTATCGTTATGGAAGAGGAAAAATGATTCCATTCCTCTAATAAAGTGGAAGATAATTTGTTAATCCAAATCCTTTAGAGGATGGAAACTAAAGGATACAAATTTCCTTGCACAATCCCTCACCATAAAGTCAATATGGAGTTTGGTTTCTTGTTTAGGTTTTTGGTAGGATGTTTTACAACACACACACACACACACACACACACACACCCTTTATCTATTTTATATTAGATCAAGATTCATAGGAAGATAACAATTGGAGCATATCTCTTCTAGAGAGATATTATTGGACCCTATACTCTAATAGGAAACACCTTAATTGGAATGTTGACAATTGAAAATATATCTTATTGAGAGGTTACTCTCAGGTCAACCTTGTTGAATGGTGTTGTCATTGATGTCAAATTCATTCATTGGTAATCAACATGAAGAACACATCCTCCTTGGAAGCAACGAAGAAGAGAAAGAAAAGGCATATCCTTGAAGCCCCTATTAGTCATGATGATGTGGCTAATTGAAGAGCCTTGAAGGAAATGTTTCATGAACACTTTTAATATACGTCAGTGGATTACAATGATAGGAAATACCAATGGACAAGAAGCTTCAGAAGAGAGGAAATGAAGCATGAATGAATGGTAAATAAGCCCCGTAGTTGATTGAAGAAAAATAGTATGAAGGGAATTTCAAATGCACGTAAAACATCCATGGATTGATAGTCCTCGTCAATAAATTTCCAATGGTAGGTGGCATGCCACGTTGTTCCTCACGGTTGAGGAGTTATGTCCTCTTAAGGATGATCACGAGAATTTTCCCTAAAGCAAACCAAAGAAGCCCCTAAAATGTCAAGCAACCCATGGTTAAGAAGGTATGGTATAGAAGCCCCAAAAGAATGGTCAAGACACCTCGAAATTAAGGAAATATGTTTCTACAAGTCGTCCCAATTGAAATAATATTAAAATTGAAATTATGATGGCAAGTACAAGTTGGCCCCCATTGAAAAATATATTAAAAAGAAAATTAATATTGCAAGGGTAAAGTTGGGCCTAATAAGATAACCACGTTTAGTATAAATAGACACTTAAAGTTCTCATTCTTATGTCATATCAAGTGCTACTCATATGAGGTAAAGAGAGAAGCACTTGGGGGAAAATTTCAGGAGTATTTCAGATCCGTCTTGAGAGAATTTTTTTCTTATTTCTCAGTGTGAATTTTAGGGATATTTTGGGAAAGTTTATGACTATTGTAAGAGAAAATTACAGGGATATTGAAGCAAGTTCAGATCGAGTATAAAGTATGTTGTTTAATTGAACTTTCGACCTGCTATAGGAGTGTTTTTTGGGAACCTCAAACCCAAGTTTCAGGCCTGCTCTGAGGCTTAATTAAATTGATTTTCCCAAGGCACATTTAGTTGAGTTTGAATTCTATTGGTGGTCTGTTCTGAGGTGGATTTCAGGAGAAAATAAAGGAAATATTTCAGGGAATTCATTAATGCAAGTTGTAGAGGTATATTGGCTAAGTTTCAAGTCTATTATTTTCACAAATTCTAGTGAAATCTAAGGCATATCTAATCCAAAGTTGAAGTATATTTTAGTGCAAATTTTAGGGGTATTCAAGAGAGTTTCCAGGTATGATTACAGTGAAAACATATAAGGTATCCAAAAAATCTTCAAGTGCATCCTTTGATTCCAAAGTTCCAGATCTGTTGAATGAGATTTCTGGTGTAATTGCAACCAGTTGTTGAAGGATTGTTTTGTGCTTGTTTTGGAAAAAAATGTTACTCAAAAAAGGGTTAGTCTCAACATATGATATAATTATATTAATAACCCAAAAAAGATGCTAGAAGAGAAGATATGACCCAAAAAATTTAAATAAGAAAGCATACGAGGCTACAGATCCAGGGTAATTCAATCTATCTTTTGCAACTATCAAGGAAAGGGTTTTACCTTGCAATGTCTGATCAAGGGTGTATTCTAGTGAGTCTTGTAGAGTATTCTTGAGGGAATAAATTATCTTCAATGACACTAAATTATGAACAAATTGAAATCACCATTTGGTGCATATTTTTGTGAAGGATTTGGAGTAGATTGATTGAGGACCTAGAGTTGATATTGGACCAGAACATATTGTAAGAATAATTTTGAAACAAGGGTGGAAAGGAAAGAGATTGAGGTCTCGTTCAGGTTGGTGCATGAGAAACAAGGTTGGTTGGGTGGTGCACGAGAATATTAGTGTCTTCAATCATCAAGTTGATGCTTGCAGGGGAGTTGTAGCTTCCTTTGAGTTGGTGCTCATAAATCCAGGGGGTAAGTTCCTCCTTCCAGTTGGTACTTGTAAATGTTGGAAGTTGGTGATTCTTATGGATGTAATATTCAAGATATATATTAAAAGAGTTTTTTGGTTTTCTCCCATTTCAGTTTCCATGTAAAAATATCTTGTGTAAGTTTTTTGATGTTATGAATTGTTGAATGGCATTGTTGATAAGTTAATGTTTACATGTTGTAATTAAAAATTGTAAAAAGTGCTTAATATTGATTCACCCCCCTCTCAGTATTGATGAATATTCCAATAATTGGTATCAGAGCAGGTTCCTTCAACAACAGTCTAATCACTAGAAGGAAGAGCCTTACAAATACTCATGGACATAACACCACTATCCGATGAGACAAATTATGAGATATGTAGCAAAATAATGAGAGTATTTTTACAGTCATAGGGGTTTGACATTTGGAACTAAGTTGTTTCAGGATACACCACTCCAAAGAAACCTATGAATATTGTAGCCAATAAGGAATTAAAAAGGAACAACAAAATTGCAATGGATTCCATCCTGGATGGATTATCTGATTCGGTAAAATTCAAAGTGGTACAATGCTCATCAACCAAATAGATTTGGAATAAGATACATAATTTCTACTCTAATAAATCTCATCTTGCAATCATAGAGCCAATGCATGATGATAAATATAAAGAAGATGTTGAGATTGAACGAGAAGAAAGAAGCTCATCATGTCAGACAGATATAGAAGAAGAAATTGGTGATGGTATGGTAGATCATGAAGCAAAATTCTTATGTGCCCTAGAAAGACGAAGAAAAGAAGTTGAAAATGCAGAAGAAGAAGTTGTTTGCTTAAAAATAAAGGTAAAGGAAGAAGAAAAGAGAGAATATATTTTGACAAGTCATCTTAAGGAAAGATATGAGGACTTAAACAAGCTTGAAGAAAAATTTAGTCAGCAATAAAAACGATTTGAAGAAGAAATTATCTCCTTGAAAAACCAACTTGAAGAAGCAAAGAGAAAAAAACAAGTAATGATGATCCAGATGATGAAGAAAGAATAAGATAGTGAGAATATTGAAAAATAATTCATCTCATTGAGGGTTGAAGTTGTCAAGATCAATAAAGACATAAATATCTCTCAATTACTAGAAGACATTTTCAGATATTAGAGGTCACCATTCGATAGAATGGGCCTTGGATACATTGATTAGGCTTCATGCAAATAATATGAACATGCTAATTTCAACAAGAGAACTAAAGAAAGAGGAAGCTCCAAACTGCCAATAAATAAATATGAAGAGAGGTGTTCTAGGTTACCGGAAAGGAAGAATGAAGAAACGACTAAGAATTATGCAGTCATACTTACAAGTTCCTATCAAGGAAAATATTACAAAGGAATGGATCATGGTCAACAAGAGTCAAAGAGGAATGAATGCACAAGAGGTGTATCTCCAAGAATAACTTCTACCCCAAGGTATCAAAGTTTCTTTCCTAGTTATTTTTTTATTTTCAATAACTTTGGACATAAAGCTATAGATTGCGGTGTGTATGGAAGAAATTTTCAAGAAAGAGGCATTCATATGACTCCGTACAATATTGATTGTCAAAAATGACACAACTATGGACACATAACTCGTAATGGTAGAAGCATGATGGAGTCTTCCTTAAAGGAAAACACTAATATCATATACAATAAGGTTTGGAGAAGAAATAAAAAACAAGGAGAACATGTCAATGGATAATTCTCATAGGATATACCCACAGGAGTTGCAGAAATGAGTAACAATGATAAATATGCAAATAAAGAGGAAGATCTCATAATTCATAATGATGATCCTGTAGTAGAGAAACTTCATACATTTTTCTAATAAATATGGCTTGGAGACTCCCAATAATGTGAATTTTGAAGAGGGGAGTCTAAGAAACAACTATTATAGATCAAAGAACTATCTTTCGAAAAATCTGAAGTGTTTTGGGAAGGCATATTCATAGATATTTGAAGGTAGACTTGAAAAATGTCTTGTGATAGATTGGTTGATTACTTCAAGGTTTATTTTAGAACACATCTCCATGCAGGTATGAAGGGGTTAGCTTGCAGACACAAGGAATATCATTGGCTCATTACTAGAAGATTCCAAGTATATATATTCAAGAAGAGATATGTTCATTGGTTACTTTTGATAATGTGTTGGATGACCTAGTATTCTTGTTGCAGACTTAAAGAGTTTGATATGAAGATAGAGAATACTAGTGGACATATTTGATTCAACTTGAGAAGCAGGAATATGCGGTGATCAATTGGAATAGATTTGAAGAAGCTATAAAAATAGTGAAGTGGAAGATTAGTCAACATTGTGTACAGTAGAGTATCAAAGTCATGGAAAATTTTGTGACATATGGACACAAATGAATTCATAAGATATTTGATAGGACTAGAAGACAATACTTGACATGAATCAAAGAAGAAACATGGTAGTGGATGGAAGTACAAGCTTGAGAGGAATTGCAAAAAGGTAGAAGGACTCGTTGTTATTGTCGTCAAGAGGAGTGTTCAATAAAGAATATGAATCAAAAGATAAACATATTGGTAGTTGGAACTGATACAGTCATAGAAAGGAAAGATGTAAGAGGCACAACAAGATAGGGGGAGAGAAACTATCAAGTGGACTTAGGCTATCAGGGGGAGTTACCCTTTTCCATTGATGTCAAAGGGGGAGAGAAATATCAGGAACATGATCACCGGGGAGTATGAGTGTTTCCACAATGAAAAAGTGAGATATTGTTGAATGGTTTTGTCATTGATGTCAAAGTTAGTTGTTGGCATAGATGATTTTAGGGGATAAATTTCACAATTGGGATAATTGTCCATGGTTTTTCCCAAAAAATGATTCGCCAATTTCCATTTTTTCTAAAAATGATTCACCCAAATTACATAGAATAAAATTATTTTACCTTAAAAATCTCTAAAAATTTATAGAAACTATATAAAATCCTTAAAAATTTGAATATTTTTACAAAAGTATCACCAAACATTTTACATTTTGCATATTAAGGACTAGTAATATTATCCCAGGTTTCTACATTTTAATATAAATTTCCATCCTTAAAATTATCCCTGGTTGTTGGTAATCAACATGAAGAACACACCATCCTTGGAAGCAGGGAAGAAGAGAATGAAAAGTCATATCCTTCCTTGAAGCCCCTATTAGTCATAATGATGTGGCTACTTGAAGAGTCTTGAAGGAGATTTTACATGAATGCTTTTAATATACGTCATTAGATTACAATTATAGGAAATACCAATGGACAAGAAGCCCCGGAAGAGAGGAAAGGAAACCTGGATGGATGGTAAATAAGCCTGAATGAATGGTAAAGAATCCCATAGTTGATTGAAGAAAACGAGTATGAAGGATATTGCAAATGCTTGGAAAACCTCCATGAATTTATAGTCCTCGTCAATCCATTTCCAATGGTAGGTGGCATGCCACGAGGTTCCTCATGCTTGAGGAGTTATGCCCTATTAAATATGATCATGAGAATTTTCCCAAAAGCAAAGCATAGAAGCCTAGGAAGGAAGCCCCTAAAATGTCAAGAAAACCATGGTCAATAAGGTATGGTCTAGAATCCCCAAAAGAATGTTCAAGACACCTTGAAAGCAAAGAAAGATGTTTCTACAAGTTGGCCCAATTGAAATAATATTAAAATTGAAATTATGATGGAAAGTACAAGTCGACCCCTATTGAAAAATTTATTAAAAAGAAAATTAATATTTCAAGGATAAAGTTGTCCCTAATAAGCTGACCATGTTTAGTATAAATAGACACTTAAATATCTCATTCTTCTATAACATCATGTGCTACTCATCCTACGAAAAGCAAGAAGCACTTGGGTGAAATTTTTAGGAGTATTTTAGATCAGTCTTGAGAGAATGTTTTTTCTTATTTCTCAATGTGAGTTTCAGGGATATTTTGGGAAAGTTTATGACTATTTTAAGAGTGAATTACAAGGATATTTAAGCAAGTTCATATCTATTTTGTTGAGCATATTTTTTTTGGTTTAAATGAACTTTAGACCTGTTACAGGAGTGTTGTTTTGGAACCTCAAACAAGAGTTTCATGCATGCTTTGAGGTCGACTTAAAGCTAGTTTTATGAGGAACATTTAGGTCGAGTTTGAAGTCTATTGGTGGTCTTTTCTAAGGTGGATTTAAAGAGAAAATAAAGGAAATATTTTAGGGCAGTCATTAGTGCAAGTTGCAGAGGTATACTGGTTGAGTTTCAAGTTTGTTCTTGGCACAAATTACAACGAAATCTGAGCCATATCTAAGCCATAGTTGAAGTCTATTTTAGTGAAAATTTTAGGGGTATTCAAGAGAGTTGTCAGGTCTTCTTACAGTGAAAATATCTTAGGTATCCAAATAAGCTTCAATTCTATCCTTTGATGCTAAAGTTCCAGATCTATTGAACAACATTTCTGGTGTAATTACAACCAGCTATTGAAGGATTGTTTTGATCTTGTTTTGGAAAGAAATGTGACCCAACAAAGGGTTAGTCTCAATAGATTATAGAAGTATATTGATATCCCAACAAATATTCTAGAAGAACAGATATGACCCAACAAATGTAAAGAAGGAAGCATATGAAGGCTATAGATCCAGGGTAATTTAATCTATCTTTTGCAGCTATCAAGGCAAGGGTTTTACCTTGCAATGTATGATCAAGGGTGTATTCTATTGAGTACCGTAGAGGATTCTTGAGAGTATAACTTATCTTCAGTGATATTGACTTGTGAGAAGCTTGACATCAACATTTGGTGCATATTTGTGTGAATACCTAGAGTTGATATTGGACCAAACCATATTATGAGAATAATTTTGAAACAAGGGTGGAAGGGTGGTGGAAGGAAAGAGATCGAGGTCTCCTTTAGGTTGGTTCTTGAGAAACAAGGGTGGTTGGGTGGTGCATGGGAATATTGGTGTCTTTAGTCACCAATTTGGTGCTTACAAGGGAGTTGTAAATTCCTTTGAGTTGGTGATCATAAATCAAGGGGGTTGGTGCGTCCTTCCAGTCGGTGCTGGTAAATTAGGGAATTGGAGCTTCCTTCAGGTTGGTGCATGAAAATTAGGGGATTGGTGCCTCGTTCCAGTTGGTGCTAGTAAATCTTGGAAGTTGGTGCTCCATATGGATGTAATCTTCAAGATATATATTAAAAGTGTTTGGTGGTTTTCTCTTGTTTGGGTTTCCATGTAAAAATATCTTGTGTATTGTCTTTGATGTTATGTATTGTTGAATGGAATTGTTGATAAGTTAATGTTTACATGTTGCAATTAAAAATGGTAAAAAGTGCTCAATTCTGATTTACCCCCCCTCTCAGTATTGGTGAATATTCCAAAAAACTCGAACATAACTCATCAGCTTTTAGTGGCAGACATAACTACGGTCACTTTGAATAACATAAACCACAATGTGTGGAAAAGGGAAATAAAATTGGAATAAGTTTATTAGACGACAATGATAGTTTGAGGAAATCCCCATCAATGGAAAATATTGTTGGACAACTGAGAGGGGTGGGGGGGGGGTGAATCAATTGTTACTGTGCTTAAACAATTATGCTTATTTTAAATTCTTTACAGAGCACTCAATGAAAATCACCATAATGCAGGGAAGTAAGCAATAGAACATTCAACATCATTCGCACATAAGGAATACATAGAGATAGATATTTCCTGAGGAAACCCATAAAGGGTAAAAACCTCTTCTTCTTTATATGATAAGTATTCTTTACATTCTGTACATTATCATACCTATGAGAACCAACTCATAATGAGGCTT
>JZKD02S1674782.1:488101-501124 GCA_000966675.3 Picea glauca
AAGTTTTCCTCCACAGGAGGTGCCAAAAGAATTTTTTTAGTCTAGGTAGGATTTCAGGGATAGGCATCCAAATAACTCCCCGTTATCTGGTTCTCACATTGTCAAAACATAGAGGATGTCAAATAGGGAACCAAAAATCCTCCAAGTCAAGTGTTCCAATCACCATAAGGCAGGGAGATACCCGTGAAGGGTTGACGGCCGAGGTCCAGTTGTTCTGTGCGTCCCCCCTTGAGGCACCCACCTCTTGGATGGGATCCATCCCATGACCCATTTCTTAGGCCAAAAATCTAAATGTCGCACTTTGACTGAGGTACCTAGTGACCAAATTTAGGACATATACCCAGGTGGCAATTGTAGGTTGCAATTGCACCTTGATTGGATTTTGTGTGGCTATTGGGAAATATCGCTAGCTCTTTCGGGATATGCCCCCTTTACCCCTCATTATAACCAATTATTTCATCCTTCACTAGTTTCTCTTCTGGTGACTTGAGACCCCACTGTTGAGTACTATTGGAAGGTCCAGTGCTATTTGAGAGGAAGGACGTTGCGTCTTCTAGGACATGAGAATTTTCTTTCTTTTTGATTCCCCCATGCGGACAAAACCCACTTACCCATATATATGCTTCTTTCTAATTTTATGTATGATGCACATCTGATTACAGTTTGATTTGGATATATATATTGTGTAAACATTCAACGCAAAGGCTCTTGTTTCTATATTTATCTCACCACTTTTTGCACATACTCACACAGCTAATCTGACATCATAGGGGAACCACAGAACCTCCATCATTCATGACGCTTGCTCAACCTCCCTCCTATCTTAGGGGGAGTATCTGGTTTTTCCCTCTCAGCGGCACCTCCTTCACACACTCCTATGAGTGATACTATCTTAGGATCATCTTTTCTTGGTTCTACATTACTTGGGTCAACTTCCCAAGGTCATCTGTTCACTCACTCTCCTTTACACGGAAGCAGAGGACCCACTTCCTCTCAAGGAGGGAGCACCAACCCACCTAGTCCCCATCAAGGGTCAGGTTCACAACACACTATGGCTGTAGCTAACCCTCCCCCCCCCCACTACAGATGCCATATTTGGCCTCTCTCAACATACCGGATCTCACCAAACTCACCAATGATCCTATATTGCATGATCCCACATGGCCTGCAATGCAAACAAAACTACCTTCAGACATACCAAAGTTTGAAGGAAAGGTAGGGGATGACCCTGCCAACCATGTTATGAACTTTCATCTATGGTGCTCTTCCAATCGCATTATGGATGATTCCATCAGACTGCAATTATTTCAACACACACTAATTGGCCCATCAACTAAATGGTATGTCAAAGAAAAATCAGGGTCCCACGCAACCTTTGAGTCATTGGCCAAATCATTCTTGACCTTCTTCCAATTACCCATCCACCACAACAATGGTCTAGAACTATTGTCTAACTTCAAACAAACCTCAGCCACACACATCACTGACCACATTCATGAGTGGCATAGGCGACGTAGTTTGTGCAAAGCAGAAACCACCAAGCAACAATGTCTCGATTGGTTTCTTAGATCACTTGTCTCTCTCCTCAATAAGGATGTAGCTTCCACCTTCCCTCAATATGAAGAGGAAGCCATCAGTAAGGCCCAACAATATGACCTCATCTATGCATAGTCAGGGTACTCATACACGGTACTTCCTGATCTTCCAAAACCTATACCATTTGGCCAAGACAAACCTGGGATGTCTCACTCAGCAGACGGACTAATAGTTGCACCACACACCATGGTCCACAACCCCAACCACCACCGATGTATGGCACACCTCAATACCTGCCAGCATATGGGGGCACTCCTTATTACCCCCCACCACCTTATCAACAACCATACCCTGTTGCTATACCTCCACCCATCAGTGGACCACCGCCGACACCTCCCATACATCCACCCATTCCCACAAATAGTGGTACTAGTGAAAGCACCACGCCTTCCTATGTACCTTATGGATCGGTACCACCACAAAATCCATACTTCCCATTTTTTGGTCCCCCACAACCCATGGCTCCCCCACATCCTCATGTGGGGGTAAATTTTGTTCAACCTTCTAGTGCTCAACAATACCAAAGTTTTGAACAGTTGAATACAACCAACCCAACTCATCCATCGAACAATGCCAAAAAGAAAGGATGAAATAGGAATAAAAACAACCCAGGTCAAGGCGGGAATCAATCTCCACAGCACCAACCCACTGGGGGCAACGAGAACCAAGGGAACCAAAACCCCCAAGGGAGCAATAATAAAAAATGCTAAGGGTGAAATAATGTTAAAACCATCTTCCCTTGTGCCCTTTGTGGTGAGTTCGATCATTACACTCACCATTTCCCCCAGATCACTGATTTCAAATGGTTGAAAGATTCTGGTAGTCTTCCCCATTCTCCTGCACAAACTGCCCCTCAGCAGGCACCACAACAATACATGCAACAATCCCCTCCCACCATGCTGCAAAATCCTATTCCACATCAAGGTGTGATAAACACCCAACATGACACACAACATCCCCCATCTCAGGTGGGACAATACCTCTACCCCAACAATCTAGCAGAGCATACAATTCTCCTTTCCTGTGTGGAATAAATCCTTCTGCAAACGCATAATCATTAGTATCATGCACCTGTTGAGTCTCCTCCCATCACTCCAGAGACAAACCCTACACCAATGGGACCCCCATTGGTGATCCCCCTCCCTACCGCCGAACCACCACTTTGCATCCCTCGCATCCCTTTACATCGGAATGTCCACAACCCACAGGCTAGGGAAGCTCATAACTATAGTTTGGTAGATGACTTAGCGTAATCCTCAGCTGCCATGTCAGTATTGGAAGTCCTCCAGAATTGTCCTACGTAGCGGAAATCACTACTTTCCACATTGGGAGCAGTCGACTCTGCAGATACCCGACTCATCACCTTTGATCTTGATAGTGGAGAACCTTGTCTTCCCACCTTGATCACTTTTCAAATACCAGTGAAAATACAGAACATCACAGTTCATCGGTGTATCATCAATGAAGGTGCATCTACATTCATTATGTCCAAAAAAGTATGGCAGAAACTTGGTTCCCCGGAACTCATACCCTCTGCCATCACATTACGAGCTTATGAAGGATGACTATCCTCTCTTGAAGGTCTCTTCAAAAACATCCCCATTGAACTCGGGGGCAAGACTATTCTCATCGACATCGAAGTTATCGATGCCCCGCTCGATTATAATATCCTGTTCGGTCGTAGCTACATGTATACTATGAAGGCAGTGGCCTCTTCCGTATTTTGGACAATGATGTTCCCCCACAATGGGAAGATCATGACCATCGACCAAGTCTCACATTATGAGCCCAACCCATATGCTAACCTTGATAGCATTCTTCCCCTCATCCACACAAACCAAGATGCATATCCACTCATCAAGATGGGTCCTGGGATTTTTAAAGATTCATACTTGTTAGGGACGTACCATGGAGCACCACCACTCCTTCATCCTGCTAATCAAGTATGTGTCATCTCATCTAATGAAACTCACACAGAGGATGCTCTTCCTCCTCAAGAGGCTTCAGTCATTCTTGACATCCCAAAGGTCGCAGAACCACTCCTGCTAGAGCCCCCTGTGCACTCATCGACCCCAACAGTCATGAATCCACATCCCCTCAAGGGAATAGTCCCATTTGGGAGACTGTTCCCCAACCCCTCACTCAAATTACCTTCTTTTACCCTCCACCATGTATAGAATCTTTTTAGGTAGCCGCACCCAATATGGTGTTAGTAATCCCAGTGTGGTATTTACACCCACCTGAGATGGTCCCTCGACCATCCCTTCCCCCACAAGAAGGCCTCCCCATGACGATTCCTGTCCTCACCCCCACCACCCCCCCACTCACTAACCTCCTGGCTATAGTTGGGGGTAGGAGAAAGAAGAAAGAGCCCATCGCTCCACTTCCTCCACGCATCCCACCACCTTGTGCACTATGTGAGAAAGAGGGCCACCAAACCAACAATTGTCCATCCCTACCTGAATTACGAAATTTGATCCCCCTCAATCCAACTCCCACAGCACCCACTACTTCTAGTCCCCCCACTACCACCCAACCTTCCAGTAGTAAAGGGTTGAAGACCAAATATGCTTGTGCTATATGTTCAGAGTATGGCCATTACACCCACCATTGCCCAACACTGCCGTGCTTTTGACAGACATTAGCGGCTGTACACCAGAACTTCCAGAACAACCCACGCCCTGCTACGTCCTCTTTGAATATCACTGACATTCGCTATGTCACCACTTTAGTCAATGAATGTATGAGATACCCTTTCTCTCTTTGCGATTCATTAACTCATTTTACATACCAGTGTCCTATGATCCTTGCATACAGGCAATGTTAATTGGCCCTGCTTCACCGACCTGCAGAGGCGATAATTGACATTACTTCGTCGCTTGAGGATCTTCATGTCATTTCTCCTGCACCCGAGGCACTCCCAATGCCTCCATGGTTCTTAAATGATGTCTCTGAGGATTTACCCCACAACCCCCCCAACTCTCCTACTTATTCCCCTACGGACACTCTCCACCCAACCACCACGGGTACCCCTCAGTACTTCAACATATGGTTTATGTCGAGTGAACCCTCACCATCTCCTAGCATTGCTCCCTCTGCTTCTCCATCAGGGGGAAACCACACTGTCACCGAGATCACTCCTTATGACCCCTTGTATTCTCGACATTTTCAATGTGATGAGGAAATACTTGAAGAGATAAACTACCCAGACTCACCCTGGGATGTGCTACATCACCGCACACTCTTCTCTCCACAGTCAACCCTCATACCTTCTAACCAAAACCCCATTTACACGGTCGAAACCAAAGATTTTATCCCACCCGGGCCTATCGATTGGTTCAACAATCCCATTCCTGCCCCTGATGCTTTTGAAGAAGGTAATATGGCCAACATTTCCCCCACCATCAAAATCAACATTTCCATTCAAAATGGCATCGTCGAAGAAATCCTCATTCGAGCCGCTTGCACTCCTCAGGAAATCGCCGCATATAAATCCCTCTTCCAGGAATATAGGGATATTTTCTCCTGGTCATACAAATAAATGCCTGGCCTCGATCCCTCTATTGTCGAGCATCGCATCGACACCTGGCCTGACATCACACTAGTTCGCCAGAAATAGCGACCGCTACACCCATCTAAAGCTGCGGCTATCAAAGCCGAAATTAACAAATTACGCGCTTCCGGGTTTATTTATCCCATCGCTTATACTTCATGGGTTTCCAACCCTGTACCCATCGACAAAAAATAGGGCACTATCCATGTTTGCACAAACTTTCGCGATCTCAATAACGCATGTCCCAAAGACAACTTTCCAATGCCTTTCATCGATCAAATTATCGATGATTGTGCCGGCCACAAAGCTCTTTCCTTTATGGATGGATTCTCTGGCTATAACCAAATCCAAATCCACCTAGCTGATTAGTACAAAACTGCATTCACTACCCCATGGGGTACTTTTTCATATCGTGTCATGCCTTTCGGCTTAAAAAATGCCGGCGCAACCATCTAGCGGGCCATGACATACATCTTCCATGATCTAGCTAAAATCATCCTAGCATACTTGGACGACCTCACAGCTCGATCCAAGAAATGCACCCAACACCTTGATGATTTACAGATCATCTTTCAACAGTGTCATCAGTACAACATCTGCTTGAACCCTCTCAAGTGTGTATTCTATGTCACCACAGGGAACCTCCTCGGTTTTATTGTTTCCCAAAGAGGTATTACCATAGACCCCCTCAAAGTCAAAGCTATCACCGAAATTCCACCTCCACGGAATTTATGACAACTTCAAGGTCTACAGGGCAAAGCTAACTTTCTTAGACGCTTTGTTCCCAATTACGCCATACACGCACACGGTTTCCTTTGTTTGCTACATCACGACATCCCTTTTCACTGGGACGACTATGCCCAACAATCATTTGACAATCTTAAAACAACACTTTCAAATGCACCTTTAATTAGTGCACCTGACTATAATCGCGACTACATCCTCTACGTATCAGCGTCAGCTGTATCAGTAGCCAGCGTCCTCGTTCAGCTCAGAGATGAAAATTGTGAACACGTCATTTACTACATTAGTAAGAACCTCTCAGGGCCACCCTTGAAGTATAAACACGAAGATAAACTTGCTCTTGTAGTTTTCCTCGTAGTCCAGAAACTATGCCATTACATTTTGCTTCGCACCACCAAGGTCGTCGCAGATTCCAACCCTATGCAATATTTGCTCAGTCGTCAACAAGTTAACGAAAAATTCTCTCAATCGATCATTATCCTTCAGGAGTACAACCTCGAGTCCTCAACACCTAAGAGTAAGAAGGCCCTCATTCTCGCCGAACTTGTCACGGCCCTCCCCTCTGACACCACCAGTGCCCCCGTCAACACCGACTTTCCTGACGAACATCTCTTTTACATCGCTTCAGATGATCCTTGGTATGCGACCTTCTCGTCTACCTATGAACTCAAAATTTCGGTAATCACCTATCATGAGATGATCATCGACGTATTCACCATCAGGCCCCCCGCTATCTCCTCATCGGTGACATCCTATACCGGCAGGGCGTCGACACCATTCTTCGTCAGTGCCTAACAATTGACGAGGCCGACAGAGTCTTAAATGACTGCCACATCAGCGCATGTGGGGGCCATCTTTCAGGTATATCCACGGCTCAAAATATTATCCGAGCCGGTTACTTTTGGCCTACCCTGTTTCATGATTGCATTCATGCCGTGAAACGATGTGAGCAATGTCAGCTCTATGCCAAAAAAGCCCGAGCTCCCTTGGCTCTTCTTCACCCTGTCATTACTGCGGGCCCTTTTTGTAAGTGGGGCATCGACTTTATGAATTGTAATCCGCCCTCCAGCAATGGTCACAAATACATTATTGTCGTCGTTGATTACTTCACCAAATGGGTCGAAGCTATGCCCACTTTCAACAACACCGCTGACATTGCAACGCGTTTTTTCTTTAATCACGTCAAATCCCATTTTGGAGTACCACTCCAAGTTGTTTCCGACCATGAGAAACACTTCGAGAATGAGATCTTCGTCGAACTCTCATCTCAGTTAGGATTCTCTCACGAGTTTTCCTCACCATATTACCCTCAGTCAAAAGGACAGGTCGAGGTAGTTAACAAAGTCCTCAAGACCATGTTACAGTGCACGGTTAATAAACATAAAACCAATTGGCATCATATGTTATTTTCTGCGCTATGGGCTTATCGAACGACAGTAAAAACCGCTACTAGTTTCACGCCATTCCATTTAGTCAATGGGGTTGAGGCAACTCTTCCCATCGAGTGTGAAATACCCACCTTACGCACTGCAATTGAGCTATTACCCGACACTGCTCCAATGGAACAGTGCTTGCTGAACTTGGAGTCGCTGGAAGATGATTGTTGATCTTCATTACAGAACAACGAGGCAGCTAAAAAATGATCCAAAGTTACCTTTGATCGCCATGTCAACCTTTGATCATTCCGTGAAGGCGACCTTGTCCTGGCCTATGATATCGCTCATGATACCTTTGGCCATGGAAATTTCAAATCACTTTTTCATGGCCCTTACATCATCCAACATTGCCTCACCAAAGGCGCATACATCCTAGCCTCCCCCGAAGGCCTCTCGCTCAAGGAACCCGTCAATGGGTTATACCTCAAGAAATTTTATGCTTAGAAGTAGTCATTCTACTTTAGGTTATTTTTTCTTTTTATTGTTTTTAATCTTTTTCCTCCTACCCTCTCGTCTAAACTATCCTTTGTGCGATTGACAGATGCTTCCTCCACCAGCCTACCACATTGGTTATTCCGACTACGCCAACCGTTGGACGCAAAATCTCGCTTCAGCTGCTTGGGCTCTATACACCCCCTCACATGAAATGCTACATTCAAGCAGGATATGTTTGGGGCCAGCAACCAACAACCAAGTCGAGTACACTGCGGCTATTAGTCTCCTAGCCGATGCCCAGTGTCATCATATTTGTCACCTTAGCATCTTCCTCGACTCTCAACTAGTCATTCTCTAGCTCAACAATGTTTACCGTGTACGCGATCCGTGCCTCTTTCGCAAATACCTGCAGGTTAGACTGTTATCTCGACATTTTGATTCCATTACATTTACACATATTCCAAGACAATTGAATCAAACAATAGATCAATTAGCTAACATGGTGTTAGATTGGCATATATTACATCAAGCTACACATACATAAACAACTCACAAATCCTATCACAACATATAGATAAAATAGACATCATCATAATCATCAACAAAAAACACATGTACACAACATCAGGATCTCAAAATATGTATACTCATATATATATAAAGGCCTATCAGGCCATCCGCATGTTTACATACAAAAATACATGTGCCCGCAGGCCAGCACAACACCTCGGTACAAAAATCGGCTCACCAACCTATATACAACCAAAAAGATACACATCATAAATTAGTCATGGTGCCTCTATCGCACCACCACCTTCTCCTCCCTCAGGAGGATGTGGTGTCCCACCACCACCTGCCCCAGGCGATGGTGGACTACCCACAGAACCCTCCTGCCTTGGCGACAGGCGTCCACTAGTCATCGCAGCAAGCACTGCTACTCGCCGCACTATGGCCCGCCATGGTGGCGGCACCCACACACACTGCTCCAGGAATCTCTCATCCTGGATATGCATCCACATGCCCTCAGGCACATCCTGCAACACCGTCTCCAGATGACGACTTATGTCATCGAAGTCCACTCCGGTCGCTGCCGGAGGAGCGTGTGATGGCCTCGCACCAGGGTCATCAAACTGACGCCTCCTCGTTTCCCTCTCGGGATCTGCTGGTCACATCGCGGCATCATCGCACCGACGTCTCTCTCCATGTGGAAGTCTCTCTGGCTCTCGACGAGCTGATGCTCTCTGCATCTCCACCTCGCGCCCGCGAGGTGCCACATCTACACATGCACAAAACAACAAACAACAGATAGTATCAGCATCTATATCACATACATATGGAATGATATCTCAAAAGACAACATAAATAAAAAACGTACATAATACTAAATGTACCTCGATGGTCAAAAACCTCCCCTGGAGGCAACACCATGTCCAGATCACCCCAGTAGGCAACCCCATCATAGGGTACCGAAGTACTACCTGTGGCATCTGCCGCCATATCCATGTCGCCTCTATTGAAAAGTAGTGGCCACCTTTGCCACCACCGTGGCGAACCAAAATTGTCAACCACCACCTCAATCGCGGCTCTTGTGCCCCCGACATCTCCAGCAGAACCCTCGGGCACAACATCGACACCCTCTCTAAAAACCATGCCACTAGGATCGACCCAAAGGAAAAATATCCTACACCTATGGACCGACAGCGATCCAACTGTGTGATCATCCACGCATGCAGCGTTAGTCCCCACACGAACTTCTCGTCGGCCACCACTCTCTCCAGCACCAGCAGCTGGACACCACTAATCCGTTGGGTTGCAAGTGACCCGTATACATGAAAAATCATCTCCGCTATGAAACGATGAGCCAGGGAGTCTATAGCACTAATGCTCACCACAGTCCCCGACATGAAATTCTCACCTGAGCAATATCATTGGCCGATCGTAACAAGGGATGTATCCCTCAGTAGCACAGGCTCTGCTGGTAAGGGCATTCCTTGAAAGGGGAGCTCAGTCAAAAAATATACATCCTCCACCGCAGTGAAGGGGATCTGCTCTCCTCGTATGAGGAAGTAGTGCAGCTCTGGACTCCACATCTAGAGAAGGAACTGTAGTAAATACTCCTGTGCCCGTATCAACGGGCACTCAAAGAACTTTAGCAACCCATAGCTTGCTAAAGTCGCCCGCACCCCAGGCCCCTCAATGGCCAAAGAATCTCGCAACTGGGCCCGGTCTTGCTCTCGCCACCGCACTGGCATCATCACTACGGTCCACCTGTAGACAACACAGAGTCTTATATCAGCTCATGCAACCATCAACATCATCAAAAAGACTCATTTATTACCCTTCAACCTTGCCTCCTAGGCGTGGTTTTTGTTCCCATAGGCACACTCTCATGCGCGTCTGTTCATTGCATAGGTGTGCATATATGCGGGCCTGTACACTGAACAGGTGCGCATCAATGCGCACCTATTCAGTTCACAGGCGTTCCCTTACCACACCTGTTCATTTTACAGATGCACATCGGTGCACGTCTGTCAAACCTATAGGCACGCACTGATGCATGCCTGTTCAATTCACAGGCGTGCCTTAAATTCCCCATATCGCACACCCATGCGTGTATGATCGGTGTACAGGCGTGCACACATGCGTGCCTCTCACCGGGTCACCCACGCATGGGGGGACCACATCCCCTACATGCCCCTGTACGCCCCCCTGTATAAGCCCTGTCCAAAAATTGAAAACCTATTTCTATGTAGGATGATTAGACCACTAACCTGATACTCGCAAAACGTCGATCGGATGCCTCGTCCTCCCTGAATCTCCAAATCTCCTTTGAAATCTGCTTGTCCAGTCACTGTTGCAGTAGGTACAAATGAGGTGGCAATGTGGGCCTACAACTATATATAGGCCTTTTTCCAAACTTCCACTCACCATTCTGGGAGCCCAAGGTGTCCATTTTTCAAACCGTCTTCAGCCACGAGATCAGCATCCCACCACCTACATCACAGCTGTCCCTGGGTCACTTTTCATCCCGAGCCCCCGGGGTGCCTGTTTTTCATATCATGGTCAGGTACGCACGCGCATTGTCACATTTATCTAATACATGCTCATATCTTTGATTCCCTTTAGATATTGTTCACTTTTGGGTATTTGTTTCTCATATGTGAAGGTACTTGCCCCTCATCCCTCGGCATCACCCTTCAGGTATATACTTAGCACTGGCATGTAGTCTTTCTCGCTGTGTCGCACTTGCATTTCCAGTCACACCCTCTGATGTTTACCTCTAGGATCTCCATTCTCAGCTCTGCAGTACCCATGCCTCCATTTGCATCTTTGGTACTGTTATCCAGTAGCATTCTTACCCACATGAGTTGTCCCATTTATAGCACCTTTTGCCACTTTTTGACACTCATGCCATTTTTTTTTCATTACCCTTTAGGGATGGGAGTCCTGATAGTCTTTCATCATGATGTGAATCAGCCACATACTCCTTCTCCTCATTTTGCTAGCTTTCCCACACGGGCTCCCAGATTATCTCTTTACGGTTCTATTTTTTACCTGCACTTCCGAAGTATCATGAACCCTCCATTTCATCCACAATCAGTTTTCCCATCTGTGAACCTACCCTCATTTCACCTACCTCATATAGAAACTCACCAATGGAGCCCCCACCCTTCATCAGTCTTGCAGGAAAATTTTTCCCTCCCTGGGGCACTCATTTCACACTGGGGCACTTGTTTCTGTATTTGTACATTTCTCCCCAAATTATTTATTATTTATTGTACAAACACCTTTATTTCCAGTCCCTACATTTTATTTTGTCGTCACCATTGGCGACTTGCTTCCTTTTGTCCACGCGCAACCCATGTCACCCTTGGTTGGAGCATTACTTATCATCTACCCTTGTCGGCATCGTCCATCTCTTCAGAGTCCTCCACAGGTCACTTACCTCTACCCTCTGAATTTGTTCACCTTGTCCCGCCTCTGGCACAACTTATCACCGGTCTTGTCGTCCCCCTGACACTCGACCTTGTCACACGGTTGCGACCACTCTTTATACCACACATCCTCCAACCAAGGGCAGTCTTGAGTCTTCTCACTTTTTGACTTCGTCCATGTACCTCTGCCACTTCCTCCCCTCAGTAGATTCCATGAAGTCCTTTGCTTCTGGGAGTCGCGTTACCCTTTTTTCGACATCAACACCATTTTTCCAGAAGGGCGACAGTATCTTGATTCTCATTCTCCACTTAGTGAGAGATATCTGACGACACAGGGAGAAACACCATTGCTCCCTGCTATCATTGGCCCCCTTAACATTCGATGCCAACACTTTCTCATGTTATGGTGGGTCTTACTTTGCAACTATTGCAGTTATTTCTATCATTTGTCGAAGACCTCTGAAATTGGTAGGGCCATCAATGCCCGCATCATCACCGATACTTATTACCATGATCATTGCCTATTATTCAGAGTATGTTCCTTTGCAAAATTGTCTTCTGCCTTTATCATCACCACCCCCGAGGGCACTGCAGTTGTCTACACCAACACTTCATTCATATTTCTTCAGAGTTACATAACATGAGCATGGGGCATGCCCGCCTCGTTTGTACACAGTTTTCTATTTTGCACAACTCATAGAAGGTCAGGTCCTACTAGTTCCTTTTTTCTCCAACGGATCGCTCTGAATGATCCCACTCTTTCTCTATCTTACAACACCATTCTTAGTAGAAGAAACATTGATGGATTTCAGCTATATGTATTCTCCTAACCTCATCCATCAGGGGCATCTGTTATCACTGAAATTTCGTCCGCACATGGCGACAAGAACTCAACATCATCAAACAGTAATGAAGTCATTCATGGCACTGAATTAATTTCACAACATTCCAAAAAGGTCAAAAACTATACAAAGTAGTGAAAATTGAAGAGCGCTTTACAGAAGTTTGGTGCGCACGCACATGCGCGAAATAGGAACGTACCATGCGCGCATACGTGCACGATGCACAGTTGTTGGTGCAAAAACTTGCGCACCTGCTAAACGGTGCATTTATTGAAATTGTCGGCCTCCCAACCACTTATGGATCAGCTCCCAAGCCGATTTGACCCTCAAATCTGAGCTGAATCTGCATGGTAGGCTGGTCAAAGAACTAATAAATCCCTAAAGAGCCTCTTTTCACACTACAAAGGAGTTACACAATAACCCAATGCAATGCTATAAAAAGCCATGAAGAAACCTCATTTTCTCAAGGAATTTCATGTAAT
>JZKD02S1674784.1:0-15734 GCA_000966675.3 Picea glauca
TGTGAATCGACTGGTTCGCAGGTCGGCGGAGGCCGGTTTGTGTCCCTGCAAGTTAATAACACAAAAAGGAAAGCGAATTAAACCCAATTGAGGGAGGATTTGATACCTAACTCCCTAGTGGAGTCGCTAGTCTGTTCGCGGTCAAATGGTCACCAGGTGAGCAAATGGAGAGCGCTTGCATACCCTGTTGGGTCTGGCAGGGCAGAACAGCTGTGGAGAAAAAGGGTTAAAGAAAAAAAAACTAACTACAATCTACCTATCAACTGAAAGCAAATAACACTGCGAAAATAAACAAAAACATCAAACATAAGAAACAGGGGTCATCAATGGTTTCATGCTGGTGTATTAATGAAACCAGAGCACGCTGAAGAAAGAGACCAGGGGTTCCTTCTCCCTCCAGCGGAAGGCTCTTCGGGGCCCTCAACACAATGCTTTCCTTACAAATGAGATGAACTGCACACAGTAGTGAAAGAACTCTGGGTGATGCAGCTGATGGATTGTTGTCAAAGGATGAGCCTTTAACCATCTGAATAGCATAACGGTGCTTAGAATTCCTTGCCAAAACAGTGTACCCTCATGGCCTTTTATAGCAGCTTCACGGGCGGTCACGCAACCTTCTCCAAGTGTGAATAGGGGCGCATTAGGGTTTATTTAGGTCATTAATCCACCGATTTTGCAGAGCCGACTCTGATTTGAGAGTCAAATCATCTTGGGGGCTTGTCCGTAGGTGGTCGGGAGGCCGACCTATGCAATTAATGTGCCGTATTAGCAGATGCACGGGTTTTTGTGCATACAGTCGCGCGTCAAGCGCGCATGCGCTAGTAACACGTTTTTGTCCCGCGCATGTGCGCGCGCATCAAGCTGCTGCAAAGCACCCTTCAATTTTTGGTTACTTTGTATAGTTTTTTGCCCTTCTAGAGTGCTGTGAAACTAATTCAGTGCCATGAGTGACTTCATTGCTATTTTGATGATGTGGATTTCTTGTCGCCATGTGCAGACGAAATTTCAGTGATAACAGAGAGTGCAGTGTCTGGGAGTCATCAAAGACCTAGTGGTTTCTCTGTTTCAGCTGCCCATGAAGAGCGTGGTCATGGATATTGTGGTAGTTGATGTCCCCCCCAAATTCAGCATGTTGTTGTCGAGATCTTGGATTAAAAATCTTGGAGGAACATTACAGATGGATCTCACGTACGCCACCATTCCAGTCTTCGGAGGGGAACAAAGGAGGTTATACAAGGAAGCTCAACTGGCCTATATTGTTAGTGACGAAGAAAACCCCACCAACCATATTATCTTCGCACTTGACACTGATCTGGGGTCTAGTTTATTGCAGCTCACTGATGCTCCTGAAGACTCTTTCCAAGTCAGAAAGCAGCCCAGTCTTAATTATCCGATTCCCACTCCAACCATCTCCGTATGGAAGATGTTTTTCGACGGATCTTCTTCTAGTGAAAGCGCTGGCACCGGAATAGTTTTCATATCACCTTCTCAAGAGACCATATCCCTGTCATACAAGCTGGAATTTGAAACCACCAACAATGTGGCAGAGTATGAAGCTCTTGTTCTAGGTATGAGGGCTGCAAAAGAAATGGGAATTAAAGAGATAGCAATATTTGGAGATGTTGAGTTGATTATCTAGAAAGTCGGAAATGCTTATCGTGATAATAATCCCCGGCTCAGAAATTACAGAAATGAGTTATGGGACCTGATTGATAATTTCTTCTTGGCCTTTAACATTTCTTTCATTTCGAGGGGGGAAAATACTTCAGCCGATTCTCTAGCTGTCTCAGCTAGTTTTCTCAAAGTTCCTATGTCGCCTATGGTCAAGTACGATGTTGAAATAAAATATAGGCCCTCTGTACCGGACAATGTTAAGCATTGGAAGGTGTTCGAAGATGATCTGGAAATCAAAAAATTTCTCCAATCTGTTGATGAATTTTCTGTGTTGCACATTGATCAGGATCCCGACCTGGAAGGTGACCCTCACCCTGAGGTGTTTTTAAATGAAATTTCTAATCACCAGATTATTCAGCAGCCTAGCAATCACATTCCCATGGGACTTTTCCCTTTAGAAAGATTGTTCAATGGGAATGATGTGGCAGTAAAGGATAAGGTTTCAAATGAAGGTGCCGACAAAACTGAGTGTAACATTCGCACACAGGAGGAGCCCAAGTTTGTCAATTTATCAAGAAGCCTGACCAATGAACAGAGGGCAGAATATACTAAGTTATTAAAATAATTCATTGATGTGTTTGCATGGACGTATGAAGACCTCATCTATCATTGAGCACAAGATCCCACTGAACGAAGAGGCTAGGCCATTCAGACAGAAGCTGAGACAGATAAATCCCATGTTGTTTCCCGTCATGGAGAGAGAAGTGAAGAAGTTGTTAGATGCCCAAAACATTGTCCCCTTGAGATATAATAAATGGGTGGCCAATTTGGTCCCGGTGAGGAAGAAAATTGGAGAAATCAGGCTTTGTGTCGATTTCAGGAACCTGAACAGGAGCTCAAAGAAGGACAATTATCCCTTGCCCAACATGGAACACATATTGCAGAGGGTAACTGGTGCATCTAGGATATCCATGATTGATGGTTTTTCTGGCTATAATTAGATATCAGTCATGGCTGAGGACAGAGAGAAAAAGACCTTCACCACTCCTTGGGGCACATTCACGTATGCCAAAATGCCTTTTGGGTTGATGAATGCAGGACCAACATTTTAGCGAGACATGGACATAGCCTTCATCGGGGAGAAAGATCAGTTTGTGGTAATCTATCTGGATGACATCACAGTCTTCTCAAGATCAGATAAAGAGCACTGTTGTCACTTGAGGAAAGTTTTCTTGAAGTGTCGAAGGTTTGGCCTTTCCCTAAATCCAAAGAAATATTTGTTTTCTATGAAGGAAGGGAAGGTATTAGGCCATATAGTATCAACAAAGGGAGTGAGGATCGATCCTAGCAGGGTAGAGGCAATTCAAACCCTGTCACTTCCTAGATCTAAGAAGGAAGTTCAGGCCTTTTTGGGGAAGATTAATTTTCTGAGGAGATTCGTCTCAAATTTTGCTGAGCTGGTGAAACACATCACAACCATGCTCAGGAAGGGAAATGAAGTGAAATGGACCACTGAACCTAGGGAATATTTTATCCAAATAAAAAGGGTATTGACTGAGGCACCTTTGCTGATTAGTCCTGACTATTCCAAAGAGTTCCTAATTTTTTCTTTTGCTTCTTTTGATACAGTAGCAACGGTCTTTTTGTAGGAAAATGAGGAAGGGTGAGAGAAACCCATTGCCTTCTTCAACAAGCCATTAAGAGATGCAGAAATTAGGTATGAAATCATGGAGAAACAAGCCTATGCCTTAGTGAAATCTCTCAAAGATTTCAGAGTCTATGTCCTGCACTCAAAAGTGACCGCATACGTTCCTTCAGCTTCTGTGAAGGACATCCTTGTATAGCCCGACATAGACGGGAGGAGGAGTAAGTGGATAGCCAAGATCCTGGAGTTTGAATTGGAGATAAGGCCTACAAAATTGATTAAAGGTCAAGGTTTAGCCAAGTTGTTGGCTAAAGAAAATTGCAGAGCCTTGGGGATAGATTTCATCAATGCATTTTCAGAAAATCAACAGAATCATCTGTCTGATGTAGATCCTCAAACTGAACCCCTGTTGGCCCGATGTCCTTGGTATAAGGATGTCATATATTTTCTGCAGGAATTGCGGCCTCGAGATGGCCTACAAACAAACAAGGCAAGATCCCTAAAGCTCAAAGCAGTCAGGTATTGCCTTTTCGATCAAATTTTACACTCGAAATACCCCCTGGGGGTGATTTTAAAATGCATGAATCTGCAAGAGGCCGACAGGATCATAGTTGAATTTAACAATGGCCTATGGGGAGGGAAACATTTCTGGAAGACCACAGCTCACAAAATTCTCAGAGCTGGGTACTATTGGCCCACCTTGTTCATTGATGTCTGTAGAGAAGTTAGAGCCTGTATCCCATGCCAAAGTTTTTCAGGAAAGCAACAAATCAAATCTTTGCCTTTAAAGATTGTAGTTGTTTCTGGACCTTTCCAACAATGGGGTCTAGATTTTATTGGAGAAATCCACCCTGCTTCTAGTGGGTAGCACAGATGGATCCTAAATTCTACAGATTTCTTTACTAAGTGGATCGAAGCTATCCCCACCAGGAGTGCTTCCCACAAGGTAATTATTTGATTCTTGGAAGACCTCATCACAAGATTCGGCTACCCAAGAAAGATTGTTACTGATAATGCAACCTCATTCAAGGCTGAGCCGTTAGCCAAGTTTTGTGAGCAATTCAGGATCAAATTGATTCACCCTACCCCATACTATCCCCAGGGCAATGGTTTAGCAGAGTCCTCCAACAAAAGCCTAATAAGGATCATCAAAAGACTATTGGAGGACAACAAAAGGGCTTGGGATTCAAAGCTGAAATTTTCTCTATGGGCCGATCGATTGACCACAAAGAGATCTATAGGTGTCTCCCCTTTCCAATTAGTTTATGGAGTAGAAGTTGTTTTCCCTTCTCAGCTAGCCATTCATGTAGAAAATTTCTTCCAGGATCATCGAGAAGAGCCTGATGACATGATCATAAGATTTCATAAATAAGTAGAGGTCCAACATGCCAGAGAGCAGGTAATGGATAGAATTGAGGACCATCAGTAGAAGGTCAAACAAGATTTTGACAGGAAAGTCAAGAAGAAAGAGTTTGAGATCGGGGATTTGGTGCTTAAGTGGGATGCACCCATGCAAGACAAGGGAAAACATGACAAGTTTGACGCCCTATGGATTGGGCCTTTCAAAATCTCTGAGGTTTTCTCAAACAACACATACAGGTTGCAGGATTTGGAGGGTGAAGAGGTTTTCAACAACCCAGTAAATGGGCATTTTCTGAAGAAATGTCTTGTTTCAGCCATAGACAGCTCTTTTGTTTGTAAATATTGTCATTTTGGTTCATTGTTCATTTTCCTTTTTATTATTTCCATCTTAGTAAATAACCCCATAGCCCAATAGCAAGGCATTGAAGCTACAAATGAGTTCTTAGAGAATCACAGGGACGATTCTATCCCCCATGGATCCTAATGTTAATAACAAATTTTTTCATCGGACACAAAAGTACCCAGGTCCGCCGGTTGCACGAGAAGCGCCCAAGCGCAGCATGGAAGAATCTCTTTTCAGGGTACAAGTCAAGCGAGCGGGTGAAGTTTGTTGTCAAGCGGTCGAGACCCATATATAAAGCTGATCAATGGTCACCAGGATCTCGGGGCTACCAAGTTACCCGAGGTATAGCGTCAAACAAAGCACCTATATTTCAAGACAAAATCTGGATCGTCTGATCCAGTGACGCGTGGCGCAAGATCTAGTCACGTCGGCATATCGACATTCGAGAGTTCGAAGGGTGAAAGTCCCTCATCTTCTCACATCTCAAAACCTCGAACCCTGAAGTGCCAAAAGCACCTAGAATCGGGCCCATGGTTTTGGCGCCTGGTCACGAAGGAGCAGGCCTGGAGGAGGGGCGCTTAGGTTTATCATTTGGCAAGATGGGTCCTAAAGAGCCGAGAACGATCTTAGTCATTCATCCTAGAGGGGAACGTGGTTCACGATTAGGCCCTCTGCCTTTTTTCCCATCGCGACTTCGAAGCGCAAGGAGCAACTCTTTCATATCCCCGAGATGCGAAGCGCCGAAGACGTCCAGGACCCGAGCCCACAGTATTGCCGAATCGGTTCAGGACCATCATATCAGAGAGGGGTGCGTGGAACCCGTTAGGCCCTCTCAGCATTTCTCCCATCGCAACTTCGAAAAGGAAATATCTGCTCCTTCCTATCCATGAACCCTGATCATCGAAAAGCGCCTTTGAAGATAGGCACAAGGTCACAACTCGAAGTCACTTGGAGGCGATAGTAAGAGTTGCGCAAAGGGACGAAACACCGGGTATAGCTGCAGAAGGGATCATCGTTTCCTCCAGGTGCTAGTTCAACTTGATCTCAACTCTGATACCTTCTCGGAGTAAATGAATAAGAGAGAGGGTGGTTGAAACCTCACCTCACTCGGTAATTGCAAGGTATTGATGTCCTGACGGGAAGTCTGCCCGAGATGGTCCCCTATACTGATTCTTTCCACAAAATCCATGCCAAGTCCTTGACTCACCAGGGAAGCATGCGCATGCTAATTCAGCATTTAAGGGCTCAACCACCCCCTGGCGCGAGCCATACAGAATTAAGGTGGCATGTGATAGAGGAGTGCAGGCCATATTTGATTGAAGAGACGCCTCATCCTGAAAGTCTAGGAGGCCTCTAATGGGAAAATTTTTAGGAGTATATATACTTTGTTTTGATATTTTTCAAAGGATCAATGGTAGAGCGAAGCTCCCGATTGTAAAGTTTTAACAGACACTCTAGTTCTCTGGTTATGCATCTGTATGTAAGATTTCTTGTTTAATGACAGACAATTTTCTTACCCCATCTAGTTTTCATCTCATATCGAGGGAGTTCATGATTGACAGATTCACATGAATTATTGCAATTATGTTACGGTAAAAGATTTATTGTTCCATTGTTGTATTCTTCGGTTTTTTGCGTTTAAACGTAAGAAGATCTTGCGTTTAGATGTTTTCTTCTACAGTCTGTTAGAAACTTGATGTTTACAACAGACCTTTGCAGTTCTCTTATACAAGTCTTCCCCCTACTCACCCTTACTACAAATCACCGTCTGAAATTTATCTAAGACCTCACGTGCCCATGCATGCCTGGCCTAGTTTCGTAGTTAGAACAACATTGTTTTGAGTTAACTTCCATTCGATCACCCCTATGTATAAACAAATTGTGACATAAATTGATGGGCGTCGGGCTCTGCTCCTGCTGCAATCCAGGAGTGACTTCTGACGCTAACACACCCATCTCATGGGAATTCACATTTTCACCTCGTGCTCAACCATAGGAATGTCCAACTCAACAGATCTCCTTTTTCACTGCATTTCATAGGAGAATCATCTGGATTTCTTCTCAACTCTCTGTAAGGAGGAGGCCATCATTATGTTCCAGTTTTGTCTCAGATAGGAACCACACACCCAACTCATGGGATCTCTCTCAGGTTGACTCAATCAGTCTGTGTCTTGGAGGATGTCTCACACATTTGTAATCATCAACAAAGTGTTTTCATATTTTGGGAAGGAAGATTTGAACGATATGATGGAAGAGGTACAAAATGTCTTGTGACAAATTGGTTGATTAAGAAGCAGTTTTCATAACACAACCCCATGTAGACTTACAGAGGTTGATTTGAAGATAGAGCAGACTACTGGACATATTTGATTCAACTTGAGAAGCAGATTAGTTGTAGCAGATTTGGAGAAGTCTTCAGAATAGTAAAGTGAAAGATGGGTCAACATTGTGTGCAGTTGAGTAGCAGAGTCATGGACAGTTTTGTGACATATGGACAAAGATGAATTCATGAGATGTTTGGAAGGTATTGAAGACAATACTTGACATGAGCCAGAGAATATACACGACAATGGATGAAAGCATGAACGCAAGAGAAATTGTAGAGAGACTCATTGTTATTTTCATCAAGATATACGCTTAGTAAAGTATATGACTTAGAAAAGAAGCATATAACATTTTTTCTCTAATAATTCATATAACGAAACTTAGAGCCTATTGATAAGACATATCAATGTACCTTTGGTACAAATTTAAGGTTCTGGGTTGTTGTATCTTTGGAGATATTTTCTGTGGTTTTGATATTATGGTAGCTACAGGAGGTATTAGCCTCCATTTGTGACCTTTGACAAGATTAGAATATTCTGGAAGCAAGAAAAGAATTGAATATAACCCTAGAAGAGATGTCGGCTAAAGAAAATAATTAATACTAAGTAATTAGCACCTAGAATGAGAAGTTGGCCCAGGCAGTCTAGCAGAAGTAGTATAAATATAGGAGGCCATTGTTCATTTTAGCCAAAATTCTCAGAATTGTAGAAGCACAATTGTGCGCACTGCAGTTGGCCAGTTTTGTGCGCAATTCTTGGAGGAGTTGTTGCCGCCAGTTCTGAAGTATATAGTTTTCGATCTTCTTGGGTTGGACTCTCTGATCAGTCTTGGTTATCTTTTCTTGGTGTATTAGCCTTGGTTGGCTACTGATTTTTCTACCAGAATTCTTCTCTCTATCAAGGTCAAGGTGCTCGGGGGTGGCATTAGTGCCTATGGTTGGGGGAAAATATTTCTATATTGTCTATGGTTAAACGAGCACATCCAATATTCTAACAGGTTATGGGCCCACACTATCTTCAGACAGTCTAACCGCTGGAAGATAGATTGGGAGGATTTGCCCAGTTACTAAAGCACTGTCGGTTGGGTTAATAGCAAGTGCAGTTACAGAAACCCTAAAACCCTTATATAGCACCTTATGATGGAACACCTTACTCAAGGATAAGATATTCAAGTGTGTCGTAGTCTAGCGCACCTTTTGGCACTATCAGAAGGCAGAACGTCAAGGTTGAAATTTTGGGTCAAAGCTTGACAAGTCATCAGTCAACCGAAGTCATGAAGGAAAAAACAAGTCTTCTACACTACTCAACACTCATAGGAATGCTTGAAGATGACATGTGGATTATTGACAGTGGAGCTTCTAGAAATATGACAGGAGATCAAGCCAGAATCTCCAATCTAAATGAAAAGAATAGATCGTACAAGGTAGATCTTGGAGACAAAAACACTTACCCAGTCGAAGGATTTGGTCAAGCCTCTGTCAAGTTGAAAACACGTAACAATGTTCATTTGAGTAATGTCTTATATGTACCTGGTTTAGAAAAGAATATTGTATCCATATCTTTCCTAGAAGACAAAGGAAACATAATATATTTTGTAGATGGAAAAGTGTTATCTTGGCCTAGAGACTCCAGCATAGAAAATGCTAGAGTTATTGGAACCCGTGAAGGAAGACTATATAGACTACTAGAACAAAATTATGAATCCCTTGTACATGATGAATTCAATACTAATGAACTTTGAAATAGAAGGTATGTTCATATCAACTATCAAGCATTACCCTTCCTCAAAAATATGGTTGAAGGAATACCATAATTACAGTCTACACATGAAGGAATTTGTAAAGGATGTGCTCTTGGTAAGAATATCAAGAAACCATTCCCAAGCAACAATAATAGATCTGAGATTCTAGATCTAATACATTCAGATGTCTGCGGTCCGATGCCAGTAAAATATCTAGAAGGTTCACTTTACTATGTAATCTTCATAAATGATTACTTGATAAAGACTTGTCTATATCTCTTGAAGACAAAGGATGAATTATTCAGCAAGTTTCAAGAATTCAAGGTAGAGATAGAGAACCTCACAAACAAGAAAAATCAAGACCTTGAGAATAGATAATGGAGGAGAATATACATTCAATGAATTCATTACCTTTTGCAAATCGACAGGGATTAGGAGGGAGCTAATTTTTCCTCATAATCCTCAATAAAATGGTGTAGCAGAAAGGAAGAACAGATCTATTGAAGAAACTGTGAAGTCACTATTGAATGATAAAGGTTTATCTATGTATTTATGGGGAGAAGCAACCATGACAACAATATATGTCCAGAACAGAAGTTCTCACTGAATATTGAAGGATATGACAACAAAAGAAGCCTTCTCAGGAAAGAGGCCTAACGTGGAACACTTAAGAATCTTTGGATGCCCTGTTTACTTTCACATTCCCAAGGATAAAAGGAATAAATTAGAACCCTCAGGAAAGAAGGGCATATTCGTGGGATATAGTGAATCATCTAAGGCATATAGAATATATATCCTAGAACAACATAAGATTGAAGTGAACAGAGACGTAACTTTCAATGAAAAGATGGCTTTCAAGAAATCCATAGAAGAAACTATAGAAGAAGAAGAGTATGAAGAGCCTATTGATAAAAGCACATGTCATCCAAAATGTCAAAATGGAGAAAAAATAACAACTTGATCATCCGATGCAACCATGTGAGACTATTGATTCAGACAATTTACCCAAAACCAAGAAATGACCAACTTGGCTTGAAGCTACCCTACAAGAAGCAGAAAGGCTCAAAGATCCAAGTGGGACCTTCACAAAAAGTAAGAGGCTTGAAAGATTCTCCAACTATGCAGCATGTATGACAAAGCTTCTAGATGAAGAACCTACGATGTTTGAAGAGGTAGTCCAAAAGAAACAATGGAAAGAAGCCATGATAGAAGAACACCATTCCATCATGAAAAATGATGTATGGGAAATTGTGCCTAGAACTAAAGAAATATCAGTAGTAACTTCAAATTGGGTCTATAAGATCAAACATGCAGCAGACATAAGCGTGGACAAATATAAAGAAAAGTTTGTAGCTAGAGGGTTCTCCGAGAAGGAGGGAGAAGACTATGACGAAACATTTTCTCTTGTTTCTAGATATACTTCCATTAGAGCTATCATGTCTCTTGCTGCTTCCATGGGATGTAGTTTACATCAGATGGATGTAAAGACAACTTTCCTCAATGGAGGAATCGAAGAAGAAATATACATTGAACCAACTCAAGGGTTTGAAGTACATTTCATAGACACTCATGTTTGCAAACTAAAGAAAGCTTTATATGGACTCAAGCAAGCTCCAAGAGCTTGGTATCTCAGAATAGACAACTACCTAATGAGACTTGGTTTCTCCAAGAGTCATGCAGACCTAAATATTTAATAAAAAGTCATGAACAATGCACATGTGATTCTACTGCTATATGTCGACAATCTATTCTTGGAAGGTGAAGATTCCCTCATCATTCAGTGTAAAAAGGAACTAGCTTTTGAGTTCGATATGAAAGATATTGGTCTTATGCATTATTACTTAGGACTAGAATTATGGCAGAAGCGTGGTGAAGTATTCCTTGGACAAGGAAAGTATGCAATAAATATTCTTCAGAAGTTTGGAATGATGGATTGCAAATCCATGGACACTCCTATGACCACAGATATAAGAAAAGTAAGAGATTCTAATTCTGATCCAGTAGACCCGTCCCTATATCAACAATTTTTGGGGTCGCTGATGTATTTAGTAAACACTCGACCAGACATTTTCTTTTTCGTAAACACATTAAGCCAGTTCCAGGTGGAACCCAGACATGAGGATTGGATAGCTGCAAAGAATGCTCTAAGATATATTTGTGGGACACTAAACTATGGTTTAAGATATATCGCATCCAGTGATATACAACTTCATGGATTCACAGATTCAGATTGGGCAGGAAGTGTTGAAGACATAAGAAGTACTTTAGGGTTATGTTTAAGCTTGGGCTCCACTATGATATCTTGGGGCAGCAGGAAAAAAAAGTCTGTCGCACTCAGCACAACAGAAGAAAAATATATCGCAGTATGTGAGGCATGCACAGAAGCAGTATGGTTGATAAAGATGATCTCTGGATTATTTGATCAGGTTCCAGACTCAACCATAATACACTGTGACAATCAGATTTGTATAAGGCTATCACAACATCCAGTGTTTCATGAACGACCGAAACACATTGAGACCAAATACTAATTTATGCGAGATAAAGTCCAGGAAGGAGAAGTGAATCTCTAGTATATCCCCACAGATGAGAAGACAACAGATATCTTGACAAAGCCTCTGTCCAGAATAACGTTTTCATACTTCCGAAACAAATTGGGGATAATGGAAATAACTCCCTTATATAAAAGGGGAGAGATGACTCTCCAGGTTGGGAGGGAGCACTGACATATCATTGATTTAAGGACAATCATTTTCAAGTTTGGAAAACAGTCAAGCATGGGAAATTCCTTTCCAGTTTGGAAAGTGGTTTGAGATTTCTGATGGACAGGCATTTTCTAGTTCGAAAAATGGTCCAGATCAAACGATCATTTTCGTATTGAAAATGGTTCGATGGATTGTTGATGTACCATATACAATGATTCTCCTTGTGGCTAGTGTGGGGGAATGGTCTAGGGTAATATTTCTTCTTGACGATCACTCTCAGTAGTGGTCAAGAAGACTCGTTCTCCTCACCGGATAATCATTCTTTTGAAGCTCATAGTTGTGAGAAGTTTCGAAGAATGGTTTGTTTTGGAGGTTGGTGCAGGACAGTCATTCCCTAGGGAAAATTCATTCTCTCCAAGTTACACTTTGTTTAGTGCCGGAGGAATGGCCCAGATAGGTGAATGGTCCAGGTTCAACAATCAGGGACATGCATTCACTAGGGCAGACACATTCTCTCCACGTTGCACTTTTTTTAGTGCCAAAAGAATGGCCCAGATAGGTGAATGGTCCAGGCTCAGAAATCAGGAAAATTATTCTTCCTTGCTTGAGAAGAATAGTCTAGATATCCCATCGTTGATGTTTCACTCTCTGAGGGAAGATGCTCTTTTAGATCTCACAATTGTGAGTGGAAGAATGGCGCAGATGACTTAGTTTATATTATGATATTGTTTCTGTGCAGGTTGATATCAGATGATATGCTACCGTAGTGGATATGTTCCACTGTTTGTCACAGATTGAGTAGTTGTGTACTACTATGGATAGACAAAGTTGTGCTCTATCAATTGACATTCTACTAGTTTTCATGGACATTATCCAGTTGGATAATAATGACGGTGCTCGTGATTTAATTAGCCTGTGTGGCTATAATGATTCTACCAGTTGAATGGTTTGTTTTTGCTCAATACCATTATCTGTTATACTTCCCTAGCTAGGAGCAAGTGTTGATATTATGGTAGCTACAAGATGTATTAACCTCCATTTGTGACCTTTGACTAGATTAGAATATTCTGGAAGAAAAAAAATAATTGAATATAACCCTATAAGAGATGTTGGCTAAAGGTAATAATTAATACTAAGTAATTAGCACCCAGAATGAGAAGTCGGCCTAGACAGTCTGGCAGAAGTAGTATAAATACAGGAGGACAGTCTTCATTTTAGCCAGAATTCTTAGAATTGCAAAAGCACACTTGTGTGCACTGCAGTTGGTCAGTTTTGTGCAAAAGTCTTGGAGGAGATGTTCCCCCAGTTCTGAAGTATATAGTTTCAGTCTTCTTGGGTTGGACTCTCTGATCAGGCTTGGTTATCTTTTCTTGGTGCATTGGCCTTGGTTGGATATTGATTTTGCTACTGGAATTCTTCTCTCTATCAAGGTCAAGGTGCTCGAGGGTGGCATTAGTGCCTATGGTTAGGTGACAATATTGCTATATTGTCTATGGTTAAACGAGCACATCCAATATTCTAACATGTGGAAGATAGAGTTTTTGACTAGTCTTGTAACTAGTCTCAAATAGGAGTTCTGGGTAAAACAATCATAACTTCTTCATAGAGGATCCAAATTATGTGAGACCAATTGAATTGGAAATACTGAAATCTGTAGTATTTTTTTGTGAGTTCCAAAATTAGATATCAAATATTAAGCACGTGGCATGTTGTATAGGTTCTCTCTCCATAATACACCAAAATTCAAGGATGATTCAATGAGTGAAACTTGGATGAATTTCAGAGAAGATATCAAAGAATATTGGGTACAAGTTTCAAACCTTGATTCATTATAGGTATGGACTTATACTTTTTGAAAGTTAGGGTTTGTGACTAATCGAAAAACTAGTCCCAAATAGTTGTTCGGGATAAAACAATTATATCTGAAGCTTGGTGGGTCCAAATTGAATTCCACTTGTTGCATTAGAAGGAGAAAATATCCTAATATCTTAGGTCCAAGTTTTAGAATCATAAATGGAAAATTGATTTTGTGGTGAATCTTACAAGTTTGCATATTTGAGGTACAGTTTTGAGCAACTTTGTATACAGATTTAAGAAGTGGTGTTGGGGTTTATATGTGGACCCATGTGGACCTAGGGTATTTATGTGGACCTAGTTTCTAAGTGGACCCCGGTTGATGATGTTGATATATCAATTATAATGTATCAGTGACAATAAAAATTACATGTTTTGATGATGATGTATCAATATCAGTGACAATAGCAGTGATAGGTTTTGACAATGATGATCTATCAGTATCGGTGACATTAACAGTGACAGGTTGAGTCTCCATTTATATTTTATGGAGGAAGGAAGGAGAAATGAAAGGGTGTTGGAGCCTCCTTCCATTTGGTGTTGGAGAATACAAGGAGTCATAGCTTCCTTTAGGTTGGAGCCTCCTTCCAATTGGAGATGGATAATCTAGGGAGTTGGAGCTTCCTTCAGGTTGGAGCCTATAAACTATGGGGTTGGAGCCTCCTTCCAATTAGAGCTGGAGAATTTAGGGAGTTGTAGCTTCCTTCAAGTTGGAGCCTATAAACATGGGGTTGGTACCGCCTTCCAATTGGTGCTGGAGATTTTTGAAAGTTTCTCTTCCGGTGGTTGTAATCTTCAAGATATATATTAAAAAGTGTTCCATTGTTTTCTCCCATTTGGGTTTCCACCTAAACCTCTTGTGTACTATGTATTTGTGCTTATATGTTTATGATATCTTGAATACAATAATAAGTGATACATTATCGATAAGTTAACGTTTACATGTTGTGATTAAAATGGTAAGAAGTGCTCAATACTAATTCATCCCCGCCCCCCCTCTCAAAATAGGTGAATATTCCAACATAAACCTGGGAGCATGAGGAATCTAAGATCCCTGAGATAGACAGATTTATATTGTGATCAAAATGGAACACAAAATCCTCCCATAGAGGGGTTGGAGAACAACTTGTTACATAAGAAAAAAAAAATCTCCTCACATTAGTCTTCATAAAAAAGACAGTCTCAATCAGTTCATTTGGGTGGAGATTTCAGATATCAATGCTAATATGTATATAACCATTTTTTATTGTGCACCTATTAATTCTACCTTTTATACAAAAAACAATCTAGATAAAAATTGTCCCTATAAAAGCTTAAAACAAGATATTTACAATCTGGGAAATGAAGGTAGTATCCTCCTGCTAGAAGAATTTAATGCTCAAAATACAACTAATCAAGCTATTATCTTAAGCAACGATTCCAACCCTAATTCTCTGTGGCTAGAAGAAGACCTTATTTTAGCTAATATATAAAAGAGAAATTTATAAGACTTGACTGAGAATTTATATGGTACCGAGCTAATAAAGATTTGTAGTTCTCAAGATCTAATCATTTTCAATGGTCTAATGAAGTGGTCAAAATCTAACCAAATCACTTGTATCCATGGGGTGGGTAGTAGTATTGTAGGATATGTGATATCAGATATCCCTGTTTACAACCAAATAGGAAATTTTGACCTTTTAAAGGACCATGAACCTAACTATGATCATAGACATTTATCCCTAACTCTATACTTTATCATGCACAAAAATAGACATTTTATTTTTGAAAAATATAAATTTGATATCTTTTGAAAGGACTTAAATAATGAATTAAATATTCTATCATATAAAAAACATATTGAAGACATCTATCATAATTTTACAACAACCCTCTCGACCTCCATAAAAAAATTCTCTATCGAATTATTGTGTAAAAATAAGAATAGAATTACCAACTCTTGGTATTCTTCAATGGGAATGCCCCCTTCTCCTCGTGCATGGAGTTTGATCATGTCACCTTGTCTCAAAAGTCCTGGAATAAAGTAAATATCCTCCACCTCTATCTTAAGAGGTTGAACATCAAGCATAAATGCATTTGCATCTGGATCCCATTAGTTAATTTGAAGCCGCAATAATATTTTTTTGGCTCACATATAACTCATCTC
>JZKD02S1674784.1:15744-30934 GCA_000966675.3 Picea glauca
CGAAGTTGAAAATTTTCCCCGAGATTGAACGACATTGAGCCTCTGATTCTGAAGGTGCATCAGGTATCAGAGCCTTTGAAGATTGCTACTGTGCACCTGGCGACTCCATTGTGACGAATCCACTGTGGAGAACCTGTCGTGATAATTGTGGATTTCAGAGGCAGACACACACGGTCCCATCCACATCTACCTCTATCTACACCTAAAACTGATCCGGAGGTGGTTCTCAGAAAAGGAAAGTCCTCTGAAGGAGAAGCTTCCACCACCGAAGTAGGTAATCCACCATCTCCATCTGTAGGAACTCCATTTTCTCCTCCTTAGTTTCTTAACATACCTTTTTTTGAGGTTTCCCGTTTCCTGAATTTTTGGAGTGTTCCTGCTGAGTTTTCCCCTCCTGGTCTGGGATTGGAGGGAGAAACCCTTGTCACTCCCCTCTCCCCTGAAGTTTTACTTTGGCGTAGTCCCAGGACCCCAGAAGAGTGCCCCATTTCTATCTTTACCACTCCTCCTCTTGTTACTGCTACCACTCCTGCACAAAGAGGGACATCTGCTGACTTGAGCCCGTTAGCCTTCTCCTTAAATCCCCTTTTGTTTCCCATTCCACTTTGAGACTCATCCCCAGTATCCCCTTTTCGAGCTCCTTCTCCTCCGAGTTCTTCTCCATATAATATCCCTATGGCAGGAGAAAATCCCCCTCTAACCAGAATGGAGGCTATTATAGCTGCTAGGTATGCTCCCCTTATACTATCCCAGCCTCTCAATGCCCTCCCAGCATATGGTTACCTCAAGCAGTTGCCCAAGTTTACAGGCGAGGGGGACATAACTGCAGAAGAACACCTAGAAGCCTTTTACAGTTTTACAGATGATAATGTTATCATGCATGCAGACGTGTGGATGAGGATTTTTGTCCATAGTCTTCAAGGCGAGGCTAGAAAATGGTTTAAGGCCCTACCTCCTGGATCTATTGATGGGATCGAAGCTTTGGATAATTCCTTTTTGAGATAGTGGGGAGATAAAAAAGACTTCATGTATTACATGAAGGATTTTGGGTCTTTAAAGAGAAAAGAAGGAGAGTCTATCTCTGACTTCTCCAAGAGATTCAATAAAATGTACAATAAAATCCCTGATGAGATAAAACCCTCCGAAGCCTCTACAAATATCACTTATGCTAGTGCCTTTGATTACAATTTTTGTCTCCTTTTGAGGGAAAGAAGAGCCACTACTCTGGCCCACATGCAGGATGCAGTCGTGGAGGTAGAATCTAACATATTAGCCATTGACCGACTCAGGAACACTGCTGATAGAAACAAATCCAGGTAGAGGCCTGAAGCTTCCCCATCCAGTTCCTCCCCCCTGCCCCTTCAGACAGATGAGACAACTAGAGTGCTAAAATCACTTTCTGCCAGAATGCAAAGGTGGGAATTAGAAAGGAAGCCCAGCTACAAGAGTCCCCAAAATACAGATAGCAGAGGTTTCAAGAAGCCTAATAACAATGTGCCACAGGCTTTCCCAAGGGAACAAAGGAGCAGAGATAGGGATGATCAGAGGATTCAAACCCCTCTCCAGAACAACCTAGTTTCTCATGAGGAAGGGGAGGGGGTGGATGAACTTGACCTTGAGATCCATAGCATCGAGGACACTTCCATGTTCCCTCATTTGACTCAATTGGCATATGAAGAATCCCTTATCAACACTCAAATCAATGAGTTGAGTAGAGGGGAAAAAGCCAGAAACACTCCTAACAGATATAATCTCAGGTCAAGAAAGAAAGAAGAGAATTTTGATAGCCAGGATCAACCCCTCATAGAAAAAATACTTACTAAGGCTGCAACAACCACTACTAAAGAAAAGAAAACTCAGAATGTTTCGCCAACAGCCAAGGAACCTGTCTCTGAGGTAAGGGAATCTCCTAAGCCTCTTCCCTCCTTCAATTTTGAGCATGATATTCAGAAGATTAGAATCCCTATACCCGTATCCGAACTAGTTAAAAAATGAAGATTTCAAAAGGTCCCTCTCCAAGCTGCTACGATCTGAGCCCCCCCAGCCTTCCATTGACTCAATAAATATCCAAGATGAAAAGCCAACAGTTGTCCTTGGGACCATGGTAGAAGATAGAGATGATTCATCCCCCCCTTTCTACACATCCCTGAACATACATGATAAAGTGATGCATAACTGCCTCATGGATTCATGAGCTTCCCATAACCTTATGTACAAAATAGTAATGGAAGAATTGGGACTGGAGGTGACAAAAACTTATCATGATTTGTACTCTTTCGATTCAAGGAGAGTGCAGTGTCTGGGAGTCATCAAAGACCTAGTGGTTTCTCTGTTTCAGCTGGCCATGAAGAGCGTGGTCATGGATATTGTGGTAGATGATGTCCCCCCCAAATTAAGCATGTTGTTGTCGAGATCTGGGATTAAAAATCTTGGAGGAACATTACAGATGGATCTCACGTACGCCACCATTCCAGTATTCGGAGGGGAACAAAGGAGGTTATACAGGGAAGCTTAGCTGGCCTATATTGTTAGTGACGAAGCAAACCCCACCAACCATATTATCTTCGCAATTGACACTGATCTGGGGTCTAGTTTATTGCAGCTCATTGATGCTCCTGAAGACTCTTTCCAAGTCAGAAACCAGCCCAGTCTTAATTATCCGATTCCCCCTCCAACCATCTCCGTATGGAAGATGTTTTTCGACGGATCTTCTTCTAGCGAAGGCACTAGCGCCGGAATAGTTTTCATATCACCTTCTCAAGAGACCATATCCCTGTCATACAAGCTGGAATTTGAAACCACCAACAATGTGGCAGAGTATGAAGCTCTTGTTCTAGGTATGAGGGCTGCAAAAGAAATGGGAATTAAAGAGATAGCAATATTTGGAGATGTTGAGTTGATTATACAGCAAGTCAGAAATGCTTATCATGCTAGTAATCCCCGGCTCAGAAATTACAGAAATGAGTTATGGGACCTGATTGATAATTTCTTCTTGGCCTTTAACATTTCTTTCATTCCGAGGGGGGAAAATACTTTAGCCGATTCTCTAGTTATCTCAGCTAGTTTTCTCAAAGTTCCTATGCCGCCTATGGTCAAGTACGATGTTGAAATAAAATATAGGCCCTCTGTACCGGACAATGTTAAGCATTGGAAGGTGTTCGAAGATGATCTGGAAATCGAAAAATTTCTCCAATCTGTTGATAAATTTTCTGCGTTGCACATTGATCAGGATCCCGACCTAGAAGGTGACCCTCACCCTGAGGTGTTTTTAAATGAAATTTCTAATCACCAGATTATTCAGCTGCCTATCAATCACATTCCCATGGGACTTGTCCCTTTAGAAAGATTGTTCGATGGGAATGATGTGGCAGTAAAGGATAAGGTTTCAAATGAAGGTGCCGACACAACTGAGTGTAACATTCGCACACAGGAGGAGCCCAAGTTTGCCATTTTATCAAGCAGCCTGACCAATGAACAGAGGGCAGAATATACTGAGTTATTAAAAGAATTCATTGATGTGTTTGCATGGACCTATGAAGACCTCAAGACTTATGACACATCTATCATTGAGCACAAGATCCCACTGAACGAAGAGGCTAGGCCATTCAGACAGAAGCTGAGACAGATAAATCCCATGTTGTTGCCCGTCATGGACAGAGAAGTGAAGAAGTTGTTAGATGCCCAAATCATTGTCCCCTTGAGATATAATAAATGGGTGGCCAATTTGGTCCCGGTGAGGAAGAAAAGTGGAGAAATCAGGCTTTGTGTCGATTTCAGGAACTTGAAAAGGAGCTCAAAGAAGAACAATTATCCCCTGCCCAACATGGAACACATATTGCAGAGGGGAACTGGTGCATCTAGGATATCCATGATTGATGGTTTTTCTGGCTATAATTAGATATCATTCATGGCTGAGGACAGAGAGAAAAAGACCTTCACCACTCCTTGGGGAACATTCATGTATGACAAAATGCCTTTTGGGTTGATGAATGCAGGACCAACATTTTAGCGAGCCATGGACATAGCCTTCATCGGGGAGAAAGATCAGTTTGTGGTAATCTATCTGGATGGCATCACAGTCTTCTCTAGGTCAGATAAAGAGCACTGTTGTCACCTGAGGAAAGTTTTCTTGATGTGTCGAAGGTTTGGCCTTTCCCTAAATCCAAAGAAATATTTGTTTTCTATGAAGGAAGGGAAGCTATTAGGCCATATAGTATCAACAAAGGGAGTGAGGATCGATCCTAGCAGGGTAGAGGCAATTCAAACCCTGTCACTTCCTAGATCTAAGAAGGAAGTTCAGGCCTTTTTGGGGAAGATTAATTTTCTGAGGAGATTCATCTCAAATTTTGCTGAGCTGGTGAAACACATCACAACCATGCTCAGGAAGGGAAATGAAGTGAAATGGACCACTAAACCCAGGGAATCTTTTATCCAAATAAAAAGGGTATTGACTGAGGCACTTGTGCTAATTAGTCCTGACTATTCCAAAGAGTTCCTAATTTTTTCTTTTGCTTCTTTTGATACAGTAGCAGCGGTCTTTTTGTAGGAAAATGAGGAAGGGTGAGAGAAACCCATTGCCTTCTTCAACAAGCCATTAAGAGATGCAGAAATTAGGTATGAAATCATGGAGAAACAGGCCTATGCCTTAGTGAAATCTCTCAAAGATTTCAGAGTCTATGTCCTTCACTCAAAAGTGACCGCATACGTTCCTTCAGCTTCTGTGAAGGACATCCTTGTAAAACCCGACATAGACGGGAGGAGGAGTAAGTGGATAGCCAAGATCCTGGAGTTTGACTTGGAGATAAGGCCTACTAAATTGATTAAAGATCAAGGTTTAGCCAAGTTATTGGCTAAAGAAAATTGCAGAGCCTTGGGGATAGATTTCATCAATGCATTTTTAGAAAATCAACAGAATCATCTGTCTGATGTAGATCCTCAAACAGAACCCCTGTTGGCCCGATGTCCTTGGTATAAGGATGTCATATATTTTCTGCAGGAATTGCGGCCGCCAGATGGCCTGCAAAGAAACAAGGCAAGATCTCTAAAGCTCAAAGAAGTCAGGTATTGCCTTTTAGATCAAATTTTATACTCGAATTACCCCCTGGGGGTGATTTTAAAATGCATGAATCCGCAAGAGGCCGACAGGATCATAGTTGAATTTAACAGCGGCCTATGCGGAGGGCACCATTTCTGGAAGACCACAGCTCAACAAATTCTCAGAGCTGGGTACTATTGGCCCACCTTTTTCATTGATGTCTGTAGAGAAGTTAGAGCCTGTATCCCATGCCAAAGTTTTTCAGGAAAGCAACAACTCAAATCCTTGCCTTTAAAGCTTGTAGTTGTTTCTGGACCTTTCCAACAATGGGGTCTAGATTTTATTGGAGAAATCCACCCTGATTCTAGTGGGTAGCACAGATGGATCCTAACTGCTACAGATTTCTTTACTAAGTGGATCGAAGCTATCCCCACCAGGAGTGCTTCCCACAAGGTAATTATTTGATTCTTGGAAGACCTCATCACAAGATTCGGCTGCCCAAGAAAGATTGTTATTGATAATGCAGCCTCATTCAAGGCTGAGCCGTTAACTAAGTTTTGTGAGCAATTCGGGACAAATTGATTCACCCCACCCCATACTATCCCCAGGGCAATGGTTTAGCAGAGTTCTCCAACAAAATCCTAATACGGATCATCAAAAGACTATTGGAGGACAACAAAAGGGCCTGGGATTGAAAGTTGAAATTTTCTCTATGGGCTGATCGAGTGACCACAAAGAGATCTATAGGTGTCTCCCCTTTACAATTAGTTTATGGAGAAGAAGTTGTTTTCCCTTCTCAGCTATCCATTCCTGTAAAAAAGTTCTTACAGGATCATCCAGAAGAGCCCGATGACATGATCATAAGAGTTCATCAATAGCTAGAGGTCCAACAGTCCAGAGAGCAGGTAATGGACAGAATTCAGGACCATCAGCAGAAGGTCAAACTGGATTTTGACAGGAAAGTCAAGAAGAAAGATTTTCAGATCAGGGATTTGGTGCTTAAGTGGGATGCACCCATGAAAGATAAGGGCAAACAAGACAAGGTTGACGCCCTATGGGTTGGGCCTTTCAAAATCTCTGAGGTTTTCTCAAACAACACATACAGGTTGCAGGATTTGGAGGGTGAAGAGGTTTTCAACAGCCCAGTAAATGGGCATTTTCTGAAGAAATGTTTTGTTTGAGCCATAGACAGCTCTTTTGTTTGTAAATATTGTCATTTTGGTTCGTTGTTCATTTTCCTTTTTATTATTTCCATCTTAGTAAATAACTCCATAGCCCAATAGAAAGGCATTGAAGCTACAAATGAGTTCTTAGAGACGACTCTATCCCCCATGGAGCCTAATGTTAGCAACAAATTTTGTCATCGGGCATAAAAGTACCCAGGTCCGCAGGTTGCACGAGAAGCGCCCAAGCGCAGCATGGAAGAATCTCTTTTTAGGGTACAAGTCAAGCGAGCGAGCGAAGTTTGTTGTCAAGCGGCCGAGACCCATATATAAAGATGATCAATGGTCACCAGGATCTCAGGGCTACCATGTTACCCAAGGTATAGCGTCAGAGAAAGCACCTATATTTCAAGACAAAATATGGATCGTCTAATCCAGTGACGCGTGGCGCAAGATCTAGTCACGTCGGCATATCGACATTCAGGAGTTAGAAGGTTGAAAGTCCCTCGTCTTCTCACATCTCAAAACCCCGAACCCCGAAGTGCCAAAATCACCCAGAATCGGGCCCATGGTTTTGGCACCTGGTCACGAAGGAGCAGGCCTGGAGGAGGGGTGCTTAGGTTTATCATTTGGCAAGATGGGTCTTGAAGAGCCGAGAACGATATTAGCCGTTCATCCTGGAGGGTAACATGGTGCGCGATTAGGCCCTCTGCCTTTTTTCCCATCGCGACTTCGAAGAGAAAGGAGCAACTCTTTCATATGCCCGAGACGCGAAGCGCTGAAGACGTCCAGGACCCGAGCCCACAGTATTACCGAATTAGTTCAGGACCGTCATATCAGAAAGGGGCGCGTGGCACCCATTAGGCCCTCTCAGCATTTCTCCCATCGCAACTTCGAAAAGGAAATATCTACTCCTTCCTATCCACGAACCCCGAACGCCGAAAAGCACCTTTGAATATAGGCACAAGGTCACAGCTTGAAGTCACTTGGAGGCGATAGTAAGAGTTGCGCAAAGGGCCGAAACATCGGGTATAGCTGCAGAAGGGATCACCATTTCCTCCAGGTGCTAGTTCAACTTGATCTCAACTCTGATACCTGCTCGGAGTAAATGAAGAAGAGAGAGGGTGGTTGAAACCTCATCTCACTCGTTAATTGCAAGGTATGGATGTCCTGACAGGAAGTCTGCCCGAGATGGTCCCCTATACTGATTCTTTCCACAGAAGCCATGCCAAGTCCTCGACTCACCAGGGAAGCATGCGCATGCTAATTCAACATTTAAGGGCTCAGCCACCCCCTGGCGTGAGCCATACAGAATTAAGGTGGCGTGTGACAGAGGAGTGCAGGCCAGATTTGATTGAAGAGACGCCTCATCCCGAAAGTCTAGGAGGCCTCTGATGGGAAAATGATTAGGAGTATATATACTTTTTTTTGATATTTTTCAAAGGATCGATGGTAGAGGGAAGCTCCCGATTGTAAAGTTTTAACAGACACTCTAGTTCTCTGGTTATGCATCTGTATGTAAGATTTCTTGTTTAATGACAGACAGTTTTCTTACCCCATCTAGTTTTCATCTCATATCGAGGGAGTTCATGATTGACAGATTCACATGAATTATTGCAATTATGTTACGATAAAATATTTATTGTTCCATTGTTGTATTCTTCGGTTTTTTGCGTTTAAACGTAAGAAGATCTTGCGTTTAGATGTTTTCTTCTACAGTCTGTTAGAAACCTGATGTTTACAACAAACCTTTGCAGTTCTCTTATATAAGTCTCCCCCCTCTTCACCCTTACTACAAATCAACGTCTGAAATTTATCTAAGACCTCACGTGTCCATGCATGCCTGGCCTAGTTTCGGAGTTAGAACAACATTGTTTTGAGTTAACTTCCATTCGATCACCCCTCTGTATAAACAAATTGTGACATAAATTGATGGGCGTCGGGCTCTGCTCCTGCTGCAATCCAGGAGTGACTTATGACGCTAACACACCCATCTCATGGGAATTCACATTTTCACCTCGTGCTCAACCATAGGCACGTCCAACTCAACAAATCTCCTTTTTCACTGCATTTCATAGGAGAATCATCTGGAGTTCTTCTCAACTCTCTGTAAGGAGGAGGCCATCATTATGTTCCATTTTTGTCTCAGATAGGAACCACACACCCAACTCATGGGATCTCTCTCAGGTTGACTCAATCAGTCTGTGTCTTGGAGGATGTCTCACACATCTGTAATCATCAACAAAGTGTTTTCATATTTTGGGAAGGAAGATTTGAACGATACGATGGAAGAGGTACAAAATGTCTTGTGACAAATTGGTTGATTAAGAAGCAGTTTTCATAACACAACCCCATGTACACTTACAGAGGTTGATTTGAAGATAGAGCAGACTACTGGACATATTTGATTCAACTTGAGAAGTAGATTAGTTGTAGCAGATTTGGAGAAGTCTTCAGAATAGTAAAGTGAAAGATGGGTCAACATTGTGTGCAGTTGAGTAGCAGAGTCATGGACAGTTTTGTGACATATGGACAAAGATGAATTCATGAGATGTTTGGAAGGTATTGAAGACAATACTTGACATGAGCCAGAGAATATACACGACAATGGATGAAAGCATGAACGCAAGAGAAATTGTAGAGAGACTCATTGTTATTTTCATCAAGATATACGCTTAGTAAAGTATATGACTTAGAAAAGAAGCATATAACATTTTTTCTCTAATAATTCATATAACGAAACTTAGAGCCCGTTGAGAAGACATATCAAGGTACCTTTGGTACAAATTTAAGGTTCTGGGTTGTTTTATCTTTGGATATATTGTCTGTGGTTTTGATATTATGGTAGCTACAGGATGTATTAACCTCCATTTGTGACCTTTGACAAGATTAGAATATTCTGGAAGCAAGAAAATAATTGAATATAACCCTAGAAGAGATGTCGGCTAAAGAAAATAATTAATACTAAGTAATTAGCACCTAGAATGAGAAGTTGGCCCAGGCAGTCTAGCAGAAGCAGTATAAATACAGGAGGCCATTGTTCATTTTAGCCAAAATTCTCATAATTGCAGAAGCACAATTGTGCGCACTGCAGTTGGCCAGTTTTGTGCGCAATTCTTGGAGGAGTTGTTGCTGCCAGTTCTGAAGTCTATAGTTTCGATATTCTTGGGTTGGACTCTCTGATCAGTCTTGGTTATGTTTTCTTGGTGTATTAGCCTTGGTTGGCTATTGATTTTTCTACCGGAATTCTTCTCTCTATCAAGGTCAAGGTGCTCAGGGGTGGCATTAGTGCCTATGGTTGGGTGACAATATTGCTATATTGTATATGGTTAAACGAGCACATCCAATATTCTAACAGGTTATGGGCCCACACTATCTTCAAACAGTCTAACTGTTGGAAGATAGATTGGGAGGATTTGCCCAGTTACTAAAGCACTGTCGCTAGGGTTATTAGCAAGTGCAGTTACAGAAACCCTAAAACCCTTATATAGCACCTTATGATGGAACACCTTACTCAAGGATAAGATATTCAAGTGTGTCGTAGTCTAGCGCACCTCTTGGCACTATCAGAAGTCAGAACGTCAAGGTTGAAATTTTGGGTCAAAGATTGACTAGTCATCAGTCAACTGAAGTCAACACTCACAGGAACGCTTGAAGATGACATGTGGATTATTGACAGTGGAGCTTCTAGAAATATGACAGGATATCAAGCCATAATCTCCAATCTAAATGAAAAGAATAGATCGTACAAGGTAGATCTTGGAGACAAAAACACTTACCGAGTCAAAGGATTTGGTCAAGCCTCCGTCAAGTTGAAAAATCGTAACAATGTTCATTTGAGTAATGTCTTATATGTACCTGGTTTAGAAAAGAATATTGTATCCATATCTTTCCTAGAAGACAAAGGAAACATAATAGATTTTGTAGATGGAAAAGTGTTATCTTGGCCTAGAGACTCCAGCATAGAAAATGCTAGAGTTATTGGAACCCGTGAAGGAAGACTATATAGACTACTAGAACAAAATGATGAATCCCTTGTACATGATGAATTCAATACTAATGAACTTTGACATAGAAGGTATGCTCATATCAACTATCAAGCATTACCCTTCCTCAAAAATATGGTTGAAGGAATACCAAAATTACAGTCTACACATGAAGGAATTTGCAAAGGATGTGCTCTTGGTAAGAATATCAAGAAACCATTCCCAAGAAAAAATAATAGATCTGAGATTCTAGATCTAATACATTCAGATGTCTGTGGTCCGATGCCAGTAAAATCTCTAGGAGGTTCACTTTACTATGTAATCTTCATAAATGATTACTTGATAAAGACTTGTCTATATCTCTTGAAGACAAAGGATGAATTATTCAGCAAGTTTCAAGAATTCAAGGTAGAGATAGAGAACCTCACAAACAAGAAAAATCAAGACCTTGAGAATAGATAATGGAGGAGAATATTCATTCAATGAATTCATTGCCTTTTGCAAATCGTCAGGGATTAGGAGGGAGCTAATTTTTCCTCATAATCCTCAACAAAATGGTGTAGCAGAAAGGAAGAACAGATCTATTGAAGAAACTGTGAATTCACTATTGAACGATCAAGGTTTATCTATGTATTTATGGGGAGAAGCAGCCATGACAACAATATATGTCTAGAACATAAGTTCTCACTGAAGATTGAAGGATATGACAACAAAAGAAGCCTTCTCAGGAAAGAGGCCTAACGTGGAACACTTAAGAATCTTTGGATGCCCTGTTTACTTTCACATTCCCAAGGATAAAAGGAATAAATTAGAACCCTCAGGAAAGAAGGGCATATTCGTGGGATATAGTGAATCATCTAAGGCATATAGAATATATATCCTAGAACAACATAAGATTGAAGTGAACAGAGACGTAACTTTCAATGAAAAGATGGCTTTCAAGAAATCCATAGAAGAAACTATAGAAGAAGAAGAGTATGAAGAGCCTATTGATAAAAGCACATGTCATCCAAAATGTCAAAATGGAGAAAAAATAACAACTTGATCATCCGATGCAACCATGTGAGACTATTGATTCAGACAATTTACCCAAAACCAAGAAATGACCAACTTGGCTTGAAGCTACCCTACAAGAAGCAGAAAGGCTCAAAGATCCAAGTGGGACCTTCACAAAAAGTAAGAGGCTTGAAAGATTCTCCAACTATGCAGCATGTATGACAAAGCTTCTAGATGAAGAACCTACGATGTTTGAAGAGGTAGTCCAAAAGAAACAATGGAAAGAAGCCATGATAGAAGAACACCATTCCATCATGAAAAATGATGTATGGGAAATTGTGCCTAGAACTAAAGAAATATCAGTAGTAACTTCAAATTGGGTCTATAAGATCAAACATGCAGCAGACATAAGCGTGGACAAATATAAAGAAAAGTTTGTAGCTAGAGGGTTCTCCGAGAAGGAGGGAGAAGACTATGACGAAACATTTTCTCTTGTTTCTAGATATACTTCCATTAGAGCTATCATGTCTCTTGCTGCTTCCATGGGATGTAGTTTACATCAGATGGATGTAAAGACAACTTTCCTCAATGGAGGAATCGAAGAAGAAATATACATTGAACCAACTCAAGGGTTTGAAGTACATTTCATAGACACTCATGTTTGCAAACTAAAGAAAGCTTTATATGGACTCAAGCAAGCTCCAAGAGCTTGGTATCTCAGAATAGACAACTACCTAATGAGACTTGGTTTCTCCAAGAGTCATGCAGACCTAAATATTTAATAAAAAGTCATGAACAATGCACATGTGATTCTACTGCTATATGTCGACAATCTATTCTTGGAAGGTGAAGATTCCCTCATCATTCGGGGTAAAAAGGAACTAGCTTCTGAGTTCGATATGAAAGATATTGGTCTCATGCATTATTACTTAGGACTAGAATTATGGCAGAAGCGTGGTGAAGTATTCCTTGGACAAGGAAAGTATGCAATAAAGATTCTTCAGAAGTTTGGAATGATGGATTGCAAATCCATGGACACTCCTATGACCACAGATATAAGAAAAGTAAGAGATTCTAATTCTGATCCAGTAGACCTGTCCCTATATCAAAAATTTTTGGGGTCACTGATGTATTTAGTAAACACTCGACCAGACATTTGCTTTGCCATAAACACATTAAGCCAGTTCCAGGTGGAACCCAGACATGAGGATTGGATAGCTGCAAAGAATTCTCTAAGATATATTCGTGGGACACTAATCTATGGTTTAAGATATATCACATCCAGTGATATACAACTTCATGGATTCATAGATTCAGATTGGGCAGGAAGTGTTGAAGACATAAGAAGTACTTTAGGGTTGTGTTTCAGCTTGGGCTCCACTATGATATCTTGGGGCAGCAGGAAAAAAAATTCTGTCGCACTCAGCACAACAGAAGAAAAATATATCGTAGTATGTGAGGCAAGCATAGAAGCAGTATGGTTGAGAAAGTTGATCTCTGGATTATTTGATCACGTTCCAGATTCAACCATAATACACTGTGAAAATCAGAGTTGTATAAGGCTATCACAACATCCAGTGTTTCATGAACGACCGAAACACATTGAGACCAAATACTACTTTATGCGAGATAAAGTCCAGGAAGGAGAAGTGAAGCTCCAGTATATCCCCATAGATGAGAAGACAACAAATATCTTGACAAAGCCTCTGTCTAAAATAAAGTTTGCATACTTCCGAAACAAATTGGGGATCATGGAAATAACTCCCTTATATGAAAGGGGAGAGATGACTCTCCAGGTTGGGAGGGAGCACTGACATATCATTGATTTAAGGACAATCATTTTCAAGTTTGGAAAATGTTCAAGCATGGGCAATTCCTTTCCAGTTTGGAAAGTGGTTTGAGATTTCTGATGGACAGGCATTTTCTAGTTCGAAAAATGGTCCAGATCAAACGATCATTTTCGTATTGAAAATGGTTCAATGGATTGTTGATGTACCATATACAATGATTCTCCTTGTGGCTAGTGTGGGGGAATGGTCTAGGGAAATCTTTCTTCTTGACGATCACTCTCAGTAGTGGTCAAGAAGACTCGTTCTCCTCACCGGATAATCATTCTTTTGAAGCTCACAGTTGTGAGAAGTTTCGAAGAATGGTCCATTTTGGAGGTTGGTGTAGGACAGTCATTCCCTAGGGAAAATTCATTCTCTCTAGGTTGCACTTTGTTTAGTTCCGGAAGAATGGCCCAGATAGGTGAGTGGTCCAGGTTCAACAATCAGGGACATGCATTCCCTAGGGTAGACTCATTCTCTCCATGTTGCACTTTTTTTAGTGCCAAAAGAATGGCCCATATAGGTGAATGGTCCAGGCTCAGAAATCAGGAAAATTATTCTTCCTTGCTTGAGAAGAATAGTCTAGATATCCCATCATTGATTTTTTACTCTCTGAGAGCAGATGCTCTTCCAGATCTCACAGATGTGAGTGAAAGAATGGCCCAGATGACTTAGTTTATATTATGATATTGTTTCTGTGCAGGTTGATATCAGATGATATGCTACCGTAGTGGATATGTTCCACTGTTTGTCACAGATTGAGTAGTTGTGTACTACTATGGATAGACAAAGTTGTGCTCTATCAATTGACATTCTACTAGTTTTCATGGACATTATCCAGTTGGATAATAATGACGGTGCTCGTGATTTAATTAGCCTGTGTGGCTATAATGATTCTACCAGTTGAATGGTTTGTTTTTGCTCAATACCATTATCTGTTATACTTCCCTAGCTAGGAGCAAGTGTTGATATTATGGTAGCTACAAGATGTATTAACCTCCATTTGTGACCTTTGACTAGATTAGAATATTCTGGAAGAAAAAAAATAATTGAATATAACCCTATAAGAGATGTTGGCTAAAGGTAATAATTAATACTAAGTAATTAGCACCCAGAATGAGAAGTCGGCCTAGACAGTCTGGCAGAAGTAGTATAAATACAGGAGGACAGTCTTCATTTTAGCCAGAATTCTTAGAATTGCAAAAGCACACTTGTGTGCACTGCAGTTGGTCAGTTTTGTGCAAAAGTCTTGGAGGAGATGTTCCCCCAGTTCTGAAGTATATAGTTTCAGTCTTCTTGGGTTGGACTCTCTGATCAGGCTTGGTTATCTTTTCTTGGTGCATTGGCCTTGGTTGGATATTGATTTTGCTACTGGAATTCTTCTCTCTATCAAGGTCAAGGTGCTCGAGGGTGGCATTAGTGCCTATGGTTAGGTGACAATATTGCTATATTGTCTATGGTTAAACGAGCACATCCAATATTCTAACATGTGGAAGATAGAGTTTTTGACTAGTCTTGTAACTAGTCTCAAATAGGAGTTCTGGGTAAAACAATCATAACTTCTTCATAGAGGATCCAAATTATGTGAGACCAATTGAATTGGAAATACTGAAATCTGTAGTATTTTTTTGTGAGTTCCAAAATTAGATATCAAATATTAAGCACGTGGCATGTTGTATAGGTTCTCTCTCCATAATACACCAAAATTCAAGGATGATTCAATGAGTGAAACTTGGATGAATTTCAGAGAAGATATCAAAGAATATTGGGTACAAGTTTCAAACCTTGATTCATTATAGGTATGGACTTATACTTTTTGAAAGTTAGGGTTTGTGACTAATCGAAAAACTAGTCCCAAATAGTTGTTCGGGATAAAACAATTATATCTGAAGCTTGGTGGGTCCAAATTGAATTCCACTTGTTGCATTAGAAGGAGAAAATATCCTAATATCTTAGGTCCAAGTTTTAGAATCATAAATGGAAAATTGATTTTGTGGTGAATCTTACAAGTTTGCATATTTGAGGTACAGTTTTGAGCAACTTTGTATACAGATTTAAGAAGTGGTGTTGGGGTTTATATGTGGACCCATGTGGACCTAGGGTATTTATGTGGACCTAGTTTCTAAGTGGACCCCGGTTGATGATGTTGATATATCAATTATAATGTATCAGTGACAATAA
>JZKD02S1674784.1:30984-43809 GCA_000966675.3 Picea glauca
GTTTTTCTAAGAGGGAACTTAAATCTACAATGAGTTTCATCCACTTCTACATAAAAAGTTACAAAAATTAACTGGAATGCCACGACCATTTTTTTCTTCTTCACTTGAAAACCTACAAAATAAAAACATTTCCATTTTTTGTGGCTGAAGAAAGTTCTCTAATACCACTTGTTAAGTACCAAATATATGAATACAAAATCTCCACAATATATCCAAGAACAATATAGAAGAAACCCACACTTTATTATTATATAAACCCTTAGGGTAAAACAACAGCTTACAAATGATCCTTTTAAGGAAGGGATCCACTTCAAATCACTTGCCTCCTAATGGGCTACCTCTCCAAATACAATACTTCTCAACTTTCCCATTACATTGTTTACACCCCTTTATATAGTGCTACCAACCGCCTAAGAACATTCTAAAGGAGGAACCTTCTAAAAGAGAAACCTTCTAATAAGCTATATTTTATTGCGTTCAAATTAGACCTTATTTACTAATAGTGACCTCTATACATAACAATACCTCTCTAGTATTATTCCCCTTAGGTACCTCCCCAAGCACCCCATATTATTCCCATAGCTATACTATACTTCATTTGGAATGAACACTTGATCTATCGTAATACATTCCAACAATAAACTTTCTTATATAAATCAATAGTTTATGTCACTTCTCTTAAAATAATTCTAGTTGTTGAAAATCAAATGCATTTTTTCTTAACAGTCTTTTCAACTAATCATATTTTTCTCTTTTTCTATATTTTTCTTTCTTTCTAAATAATTACTTAAAGGATGAATCACCAACTAGATGAAAAAAACCACTATAATATCATTTAAGCTAGTTTAACAATTCACTTCAAGAAATCATTATCCATGAAGACAGGTGTATTAAAATAATAATCATTATTTCAATATTATTTCAATATGAATAAATTATATGAAATTGATAAGTTTGAAATAAATCGTACTATTACCAAAACTGTAACTACACATCACGCTCTTTAAATTCAATCTTAATATTTTTTTTACATAATTAATAAAATAAATGAAACAAAATAATTAAGTATATTAATTCAAATGGAATGGATAAATTGTCTCCATTAAATAATTACCAAAACCATAAATACAAGCCATAGTAGAATTAAGGGAGGCCAACTTCTTAATTTAAATAAAACACAAGCAAGATTCAAAGTTTCTCTTAATTAAGTCTTCAAAGTTTCTCTTATAACATAATAGGGTTAGAAATGAACAGTAGTGATTTCATTGTTTATTAATAGTTTTGACATTGAAATCCCCTCTTAGATACGAAATATCTTGGACTAAGCCATCAAAATTATTGTTCTTACAGTTAGTAAAAGCACTCTTCAACACGATACGTTGATTCCCTTCCCCCAATTATTTGTCACTCGCCAAATATTTAACGATAACAGAATTAGTTGACGGTGACAAAAATTACAACTTTCATCATCGCCATCAATTCAATTAAAATGTTATTGAGTCTAAATCCTACAGTAAATCATAGAACATATCATTCACCTTCCAAAATTCTTTCCCACATATAATATCAGAAACCATTTCGGACAATGTGTGCATTCACTCCAAGGAAAATAAAACGAAAAAGAAACCATCATCATTACAGAAAATATTTCAAGTTTTAAATGGACAAGGAATTGAAAGATCCATAAATGGATTCACGCTACGTAAATAATATGATACGTGACAATACATTTAAGAAGAAAATAGTAATCGCCTCTAGGAGGGGATCATACAAAACGAACCAAAGAGCGGCCGCAATAAATGTCAGTAAAATCGAGAGGCCAAGAATGGAATGAATGAGGCCATAAGGGCTGTGAATAGGGACGGAACGAAGGAAATTGAAGAAACTGAAGTTTATCTAAGACCTCACGTGCCCATGCATGCCTGGCCTAGTTTCGGAGTTAGAACAACATTGTTTTGAGTTAACTTCCATTCGATCACTCCTCTGTATAAACAAATTGTGACATAAATTCATGGGTGTCGGGCTCTGCTCTTGCTGCAATCTAGGAGTGACTTCTGACGCTAACATTTATGGCGCCATTGTCGGCAACGAAGTTGAAAATTTTCCCTGAGATTGAACGACATTGAGCCTCTGATTCTGAAGGTGCATCAGGTATCAGAGCATTTGAAGATTGCTACTGTGCACATGGCGACTCCATTGTGACTACTCCACTGTGGTGAACCTGTCGTGATAATCGTGGCTTTCAGAGGCAGACATACGCAGTCCCATCCACATCTGCCTCTATCTACACCTAAAACTGATCTGGAGGTTGTTCTCAGAAAAGGAAAGGCCTTTGAAGGAGAAGCCTCCACCACCGAAGCAGGTAATCAACCATCTCCATCTGTAGGAACTCCATTTTCTCCTCCTCAGTTTCTTAACAGACCTTTTTCTGAGGTTTCCCGTTTCCTGAATTTTTGGAGTGTTCCTGCTGAGTTTTCCCCTCCTGGTCTGGGATTGGAGGGAGAAACCCTTGTCACTCCCCTCTCCCCTGAAGCTGTACTTTGGCGTAGTCCCAGGACCCCAGAAGAGTGCCCCATTTCTATCTTTACCACTTCTCCTCTTGTTACTGCTACCACTCCTGCACAAAGAGGGACATTTGTTGACTTGAGCCCATTAGCCTTCTCCTTAAATCCCCTTTTGTTTCCCATTCCACTTCGAGACTCATCTCCAGTATCCCCTTTTCGAGCTCCTTCTCCTCATAGTTCTTTTCCACATAATATCCCTATGGCAGGGTCAAATCCCCCTATGACCAGAATGGAGGCTATTATAGTTGTTAGGTATGCTCCCCTTATACTACCCCAGCCTCTCAATGCCCTCCCAGCAGATGGTTACCTCAAGCAGCTGCCCAAGTTTACAGGCGAGGGGGACATAACTGCAGAAGAACACCTAGAAGCCTTTTACAGTTTTACAGATGATAATGTTATCATGCATGCAAACGTGTAGATGAGGATTTTCGTCCATAGTCTTCAAGGCGAGGCTAGAAAATGGTTTAAGGCCCTGCCTGCTGGATCTATTGATGGGATCGAAGCTTTGGATAATGCCTTTTTGAGATAGTGGGGAGATAAAAAAGGCTTCATGTATTACATGACGGAGTTTGGGTCTTTAAAGAGAAAAGAAGGAGAGTCTGTCTCTGACTTCTCCAAGAGATTCAATAAAATGTACAATAAAATCCCTGCTGAGATAAAACCCTCCGAAGCCTCTACAAATATCACTTATCCTAGTGCCTTTCATTCCAATTTTTGTCTCCGATTGAGGGAAAGAAGAGCCACTACTCTGGCCCACATGCAGGATGCAGTCGTGGAGGTAGAATCTAACATATTAGTCATTGACCGACTCAGGAACATAGCTGATAGAAACAAATCCAGGTAGAGGCCTGAAGCTTCCCCATCCAGTTCCTCCCCCCTGCCCCTTCAGACAGATGAGACAACTAGAGTGCTAAAATCACTTTCTGCCAGAATGGAAAGGTGGGAATTAGAAAGGAAGCCCAGCTACAAGAGTCCCCAAAATACAGATAGCAGAGGTTTCAAGAAGCCTAATAACAATGTGCCACAGGCTTTCCCAAGGGAACAAAGGAGCAGAGATAGGGATGATCAGAGGATTCAAACCCCTCTCCAGAACAACCTAGTTTCTCATGAGGAAGGGGAGGGGGTGGATGAACTTGACCTTGAGATCCATTGCATCGAGGACACTTCCCTGTTCCCTCATTTGCCTCAATTGGCATATGAAGAATCCCTTATCAACACTCAAATCAATGAGTTGAGTAGAGGGGGAAAAGCCAACAACACTCCTAACAGATATAATCTTAGGTCAAGAAATAAAGAAGGGAATTTTGATAGCCAGGATCAGCCCCTCATAGCAAAAATACTTACTAAGGCTGCAACAACCACTACTAAATAAAAGAAAACTCAGAATGCTTCGCCAGCAGCCAAGGAACCTGTCTCTAAGGTAAGGGAAGCTCCTAAGCCTATTCCCTCCTTCAATTTTGAGCATGAGATTCAGAAGATTAGAATCCCTATACCCCTATCCGAACTAGTTAAAAAATGAAGATTTCAAAAGGTCCCTCTCCAAGCTGCTACGATCTGAGCCCCCCCAGCCTTCCATTGACTCAATAAATCTCCAAGATGAAAAGCCAGCAATTGTCCTAGGGCCCATGGTAGAAGATAGAGATGATTCATCCCCCCCTTTCTACACATCCATGAACATACATGATAAAGTGATGCATAACTGCCTCATGGATTCATGAGCTTTCCATAACCTTATGCCCAAAATAGTAATGGAAGAATTGGGACTGGAGGTGACAAAAACTTATCATGATTTGTACTCTTTCGATTCAAGGAGAGTGCAGTGTCTGGGAGTCATCAAAGACCTAGTGGTTTCTCTGTTTCAGCTGCCCATGAAGAGCGTGGTCATGGATATTGTGGTAGTTGATGTCCCCCCCAAATTCAACATGTTGTTGTCGAGATATTGGATTAAAAATCTTGGAGGAACATTACAGATGGATCTCACGTACACCACCATTCCAGTCTTCGGAGGGGAACAAAAGAGGTTATGCAGGGAAGCTCGGCTGGCCTATATTGTTAGTGACGAAGAAAACCCCACCAACCATCTTATCTTCGCACTTGACACTGATCTGGGGTCTAGTTTATTGCAGCTCACTGATCCTTCTGAAGACTCTTTCCAAGTCAGAAAGTAGCCCAGTCTTAATTATCCGATTCCCCCTCCAACCATCTCCGTATGGAAGATGTTTTTCGACGGATCTTCTTCTAGCGAAGGCGTTGGCGCCGGAATAGTTTTCATATCACCTTCTCAAGAGACCATATCCCTATCATACAAGCTGGAATTTGAAACCACCAACAATGTGGTAGAGTATGAAGCTCTTGTTCTAGGTATGAGGGCTGCAAAAGAAATGGTAATTAAAGAGATAGCAATATTTGGAGATGTTGAGTTGATTATCCAGCAAGTCAGAAATACTTATCGTGCTAATAATCCCCGTCTCAGAAATTACAGAAATGAGTTATGGGACCTGATTGATAATTTCTTCTTGGCCTTTAACATTTCTTTCATTCCGAGGGGGGAAAATACTTCAGCCGATTCTCTAGTTGTCTCAGCTAGTTTGCTCAAAGTTCCTATGCCGCCTATGGTCAAGTACGATGTTGAAATAAAATATAGGCCCTCTATACCGGACAATGTTAAGAATTGGAAGGTGTTCGAAGATGATCTGGAAATCGAAAAATTTCTCCAATCTGTTGATGAATTTTCTACGTTGCACATTGATCAGGATCCCGACCTGGAAGGTGACCCTCACACTGAGGTGTTTTTAAATGAAATTGCTAATCACCAGATTATTCAGCTACCTAGGAATCACATTCCCAGGGGACTTGTCCCTTTAGAAAGATTGTTTGATGGGAATTATGTGGCAGTAAAGGATAAGGTTTCAAATGAAGGTGCCGACACAAATGAGTGTAACATTGGCACACATGAGGAGCCCAAGTTTGTCAATTTATCAAGCAGCCTGACCAATGAACAGAGGGAAGAATATACTGAGTTATTAAAAGAATTCATTGATGTGTTTGCGTGGACCTATGAAGACCTCAAGACTTATGACACATCTATTATTGAGCACAAGATCCCACTGAACGAAGAGGCTAGGCCATTCAGACAGAAGCTGAGACAGATAAATCCCATGTTGTTTCCTGTCATGGAGAGAGAAGTGAAGAAGTTGTTAGATGCCCAAATCATTGTCCCCTTGAGATATTCTAAATGGCTGGCCAATTTGGTCCCGGTGAGGAAGAAAAGTGGAGAAATCAGGCTTTGTGTCGATTTCAGGAACCTGAACAGGAGCTCAAAGAAGGACAATTATCCCCTGCCCAACATGGAACACATATTGCAGAGGGTAACTGGTGCATCTAGGATATCCATGATTGATGGTTTTTCTGTCTATAATTAGATATCATTCATGCCTGAGGACAGAGAGAAAAAGACCTTCACCATTCCTTGGGGCACATTCATGTATGCCAAAATGCCTTTTGGGTTGATGAATGCAGGACCAACATTTTAGCGAGACATGGACATAGCCTTCATTGGGGAGAAAGATCAGTTTGTGGTAATCTATCTGGATGACATCACAATCTTCTCAAGGTCAGATAAAGAGCACTGTTGTCACCTGAGGAAAGTTTTCTTGAAGTGTCGAAGGCATTAAGAGATGCAGAAATCAGGTATGAAATCATGGAGAAACAGGCCTATGCCTTAGTGAAAGCTCTCAAAGATTTCAAAGTCTATGTCCTGCACTCAAAAGTGACCGCATACGTTCCTTCAGCTTCTGTGAAGGACATCCTTGTACAACCTGACATAGACGGGAGGAGGAGTAAGTGAATAGCCAAGATCCTTGAGTTTGACTTGGAGATAAGGCCTACCAAATTGATTAAAGGTCAAGGTTTAGCCAAGTTGTTGGATGAAGCAAATTGCAGAGCCTTGGGGATAGATTTCATCAATGCATTTTCAGAAAATCAACAGAATCATCTGTCTGATGTAGATCCTCAAACAGAACCCCTGTTCGCCCAATGTCCTTGGTATAAGGATGTCATATATTTTATGCTTGAATTGTGGCCTCCAGATGGCCTGCAAAGAAACAAGGCAAGAGCTCTAAAGCTCAAAGCAGTCAGGTATTGCCTTGTCGATCAAATTTTATACTGGAAAGACCCCCTGGGGGTGCTTTTAAAATGCATGAATCCGCAAGAGGCCGACAGGATCATAGTTGAATTTCACAGTGGCCTATGCGGAGGGCACCATTTCTGGAAGACCACAGCTCACAAAATTCTCAGAGTTGGGTACTATTGGCCCACCTTGTTCATTGATGTCTGTAGAGAAGTTAGAGCCTGTATCCCATGCCAAATTTTTTCAGGAAAGCAACAACTCAAATCTCTGCCTTTAAAGCTTGTAGTTGTTTCTGGACCTTTCCAACAATGGGATCTAGATTTTATTGGATAAATCCACCCTGCTTCTAGTGGGTAGCAGAGATGGATCCTAACTGCTACATATTTCTTTACTAAGTGGATCGAAGCTATCCCCACCAGGAGTGCTTCCCACAAGGTAATTATTGGATTCTTGGAAGACCTCATCACAAGATTCGGCTGCCCAAGAAAGATTGTTACTGATAATGCAGCCTCATTCAAGGCTGAGCCGTTAGCCAAGTTTTGTGAGCAATTCGGGATCAAATTGATTCACTCTACCCCATACTATCCCCAGGGCAATGGTTTAGCAGAGTCCTCCAACAAAAGTCTGATAAGGATCATCAAAATACTATTGGAGGACAACAAAAGGGCCTGAGATTCAAAGTTGAAATTCGCTCTATGGGCCAATCGAGTGACCACAAAGAGATCTATAGGTGTCTCCCCTTTCCAATTAGTTTATGGAGCAGAAGTTGTTTTCCCTTCTCAGCTAGCCATTCCTGTAGAAAAGTTCTTCCAGGATCATCGAGAAGAGCCTGATGACATGATCATAAGAGTTCATCAATAGGTAGAGGTCCAACAGGCCAGAGAGCAGGTACTAGACAAAATTCAGGACCATCAGCAGAAGGTCAAACTGGATTTTGACAGGAAAGTCAAGAAGAAAGAGTTTGAGATCGGGGATTTGGTGCTTAAGTGGGATGCACCCATGCAAGACAAGGGAAAACATGACAAGTTTGATGCCCTATGGATTGGACCTTTCAAAATCTCTGAGGTTTTCTCAAACAACACATACAGGTTGCAGGATTTGGAGGGTGAAGAGGTTTTCAACAACCCAGTAAATGGGCATTTTCTGAAGAAATGTTTTGTTTGAGCCATAGACAGCTCTTTTGTTTGTAAATATTGTCCTTTTGGCTCATTGTTCATTTTCCTTTTTATTATTTCCATCTTAGTAAATAACTCCATAGCCCAATAGCAAGGCATTGAAGCTACAAATGAGTTCTTAGAGCATCACAGGGACGACTCTATCCCCCATGGAGCCTAATGTTAACAACAAATTTTGTCATCGGGCACAAAAGTACCCAGGTCTGCAGGTTGCACGAGAAGCGCCCAAGCGCAGCATGGAAGAATCTCTTTTCAGGGTACAAGTCAAGCGAGCCGGCGAAGTTTGTTGTCAAGCGGTCAAGACCCATATATAAAGTTGATCAATGGTCACCGGGATCTCGGGGCTACCAAGTTACCCGAGGTATAGCGTCAGAGAAAGCACCTATATTTCAAGACAAAATATGGATCGTCTGATCCAGTGACGCGTGGCGCAAGATCTAGTCATGTCGGCATATCGACATTCGGGAGTTCGAAGGGTGAAAGTCCCTCGTCTTCTCACATCTCAAAACCCCAAACCTCGAAGTGCCAAAAGCACCTAGAATCGGGCCCATGGTTTTGGCCCCTGGTCATGAAGGAGCAGGGCTGGAGGAGGGGCGCTTAGGTTTATCATTTGGCAAGATGGGTCATGAAGAGCCGAGAACGATCTTAGTCGTTCATCTTGGAGGGGAACGTGGTGCGCGATTAGGCCCTCTGCCTTTTTGCCCATCGCGACTTCGAAGCGCAAGGAGAAGCTCTTTCATATCCCCGAGACGCGAAGCGCCGAAGACGTCCAGGACCCGAGCCCACGGTATTTCCGAATTAGTTCAGGACCGTCATATCAGAGAGGGGCGCGTGGCACCCATTAGGCCCTCTCAGCATTTCTCCCATCGCAACTTCGAAAAGGAAATATCTGCTCCTTCCTATCCACGAGCCCCGAACATCGAAAAACGCCTTTGAAGATAGGCACAAGGTCACATCTCGAAGTCGCTTGGAGGCGATAGTAAGAGTTGCGCAAAGGGCCGAAACACCGGGTATAGCTGCAGAAGGGATCACCGTTTCCTCCAGGTGTCAGTTCAACTTGATCTCAACTCTGATACCTGCTCGGAGTAAATGAAGAAGAGAGAGGGTGGTTGAAACCTCACCTCACTCGTTAATTGCAAGGTATGGATGTCCTGACGGGAAGTCTGCCCGAGATGGTCCCCTATACTGATTCTTTCCACAGAAGCCATGCCAAGTCCTCAACTCACCAGGGAAGCATGCGCACGCTAATTCAGCATTTAAAGGCTCAACCACCCCCTGGCGCAAGCCATACAGAATTAAGGTGGGGTGTGACAGAGGAGTGCAGGCCAGATTTGATTGAAGAGACGCCTCATCCCGAAAGTCTAGGAGGCCTCTGATGGGCAAATGTTTAGGAGTATATATACTTTTTTTTGATATTTTTCAAAGATTTTCTTAATTAAGTCTTCAAAGTTTCTCTTATAACATAATAGGGTTAGAAATGAACAGTAGTGATTCCATTGTTTATTAATAGTTTTGAAATTGAAATCCCCTCTTAGATACGAAATATCCTGGACTAAGCCATCAAAATTATTGTTCTTACAGTTAGTAAAATCACTCTTCAACACGATACGCTGATTCCCTTCCCCCAATTATTTGTCACTCGCCAAATATTTAACGGTAACGGAATTAGTTGACGGTGACAAAAATTACAACTTTCATCATCGCCATCAATTCAATTAAAATGTTATTGAGTCTAAATCCTACAGCAAATCATAGAACATATCATTCACCTTCCGAGATTCTTTCCCACATATAATATCAGAAACCATTTCGGACAATGTGTGCATTCACTCCAGGAAAATAAAACGAAAAAGAACCCATCATCATTATAGAAAATATTTCAAGTTTTAAATGGACAAGGAATTGAAAGATCCATAAATGGATTCACGCTACGTAAATAATATGGTACGTGACAATACATTTAAGAAGAAAATAGTAATCGCCTGTGGGAGGGGATCATACAAAACGAACCAAAGAGCAGCCGCAATAAATGTCAGTAAAATCGAGAGGCCAAGAATGGAATGAATGAGGCCATAAGGGCTGTGAATAGGGACGGAACGAAGGGAATTGAAGCAGCACCTGCTTCCATTGACGGACTGGGAGATGGGGCCGTAATCTCTGCTGCTTCCGCTACCACCATTATCATCACAGCGACCAGCAGAGCTACAGATGCGTAGTTAAATGCCCCTGCCATTCTTGCTCAAACTCACGACACAGATACTGAAATCACCAAATCCTTACCAAAGAAATGTGAATCTCCACAGAGCAACCCGAATTCGAAGCGGCAATCTTTCTTCCCTTAAAGTAGAACTCTCAACCAGAGTAGCCGAGAGATGTGAATTATGGCTGATAGTCGCGCATATTAATAGTCGTCCGCGCTTCCCGTTCCACTACCGGCGGACAATTCGCTCGTCCCCCCAAAATAATATAAAAATAAATAAATATATGTCATGTCGGGAGGCTGACATTTTTGGACACAGCGTGGGCTCATGTGATTGGTAGCCGCTCTGTGGTGGGGTCACACGCTTTCATTTGCCCGTCTTTCTTTATTTGTCGGCAACTAAATCCCACCCACGCGCCAAACAAAATAATTTCATCACGCCAACCCAAAGCAAGAAGTTAGTGTACGGCCCCAAGTAAAGTAAACGAAACGCGTAGGGAGGCCATGGACTTTTTGTTTAATGACCCTTAAAGTCTCCACAAAATCTCAATGGGGACGACCAGTTCACTTTTTAATAATTAGATCTCTCCAAGGGTATATAAGATTATCCTTCGTCTCATTTGAATAGTTTTATATTGTGTTAAATTATTGTATTAAAAGAAGGTACAATTTTATAAATAGAAAATAGAAAAAATTGTAATGATTTTTTTTTTTTTTTTTTATTTCATGTATTTTTATGTGTTGTCTAGTGAATTTTAAATTTCATACAAAATTAATATAATAAAAATAGAATGTGTTAAGTAAAACTTTGGATTTAAAGTTTCATTGTATATATTTTTAAAAGTAAGGATGAAAGAAATCTCTCTAATTATAAGACCATTTTGATTAGCCTCATTTTAGCCAAGCTATATGGAAGTATTTTGGAAAAGAAGATAAGCATATGGCTAGAAAGACATGGAAACAGAGCTAAAGGTCGGGTTTGTTTTAGAGGTTATCATTCCACTCCGGACCACCTTGTCACGCTTAGGATCATCGTAGAGGAGTGTTGCAACAATAAAACTAATATCCTTTTTTGTTATGTTGAATTTAGGAAAGTTTTTGACATTGTGCCTAGGACTAACCTTTGGAATAGGTTAGAAGAGATAAAAGTTCACTCTGAGTTAAGAGTTGTTGCAATACGGTTGTATGAAACCGTCATCGACAAGTTTAGGAGCACTAAGGAGTGGTTGGAACAAATTGATAGCAGTATAAGAGTCAAGCAAGCTTGTCCTCTATACCCTGCCCTTTTTGACATATACATTGACAAGTTCGAAGATTGTTTTGACGTTGCAGGTTGATTTGGACCAACTCTTGCTAGTATAATCATCATCATTTTTCTATGTGTCAATGATATTGTTCTTATGGCAAGGAATCGCTATGACCTTAGTGAACAACTTAGAATCCTCAAGGACTTCTACTCTAGTACATAAATGACTGTGAACACTAACAAAATGAAGGTTATGATAATTAAACCCCAAACGATCACCTACAATAGTTTTCTTTTATGACAATAATATCTTCGAGGAAGTGTCTTTGTACAAGTATCTTGGAATTGATATTCATCACAAGCTCAATTAGAACTATAACATTGAAAAAAGGATAAATGAAGGGTGGAAAGCTTATTATGGGATGAAAAATAATTGTAAATTAGCGGACCTTTGGCTATGAGATAAGAAAAAGCTCCTCTTTGACACTCTTTCCACTCATGTTATCGTATATGGATGTGAAGTATGGAGATGCAATATCTCTTTAGAATCTTGGAGAAAGATAGAGAAGATCCAAAAGAATTTTATCACTGACAATTTCAAAATTAAAGGCAACACATCCTATTTTATCCCCCTCATAGAACCCAACCTTTTCCCCATTGAGAACACAAGTTTGATTAGGTACTTAATGTACAAGAACAAGATAAACAATATGGATGACGTGAGGCTCAAGAAGAATAAAGTAACTCTTGGTTGTGGAGCCTGATTATCTTCCTGATTTAGAGATCTTTTACTTTCAACCGTCTTTATACCCCATGAAGTATTTACACCCCAAAAGTATGTACACTTTTCCACGCAGGGGAGTGCAGAAGGGGGGTACCCCCTATGCGGGGTCCGGGGGGGCTATCCCCTCAGCTGGGGGCAAGCGGGCCCCCAACGAGGGTTCGGGGGAGAAGCCCCTGAAGGAAAAATTGCCTTGTAAATGTATATTGTAATTTCATTGTAAATCTGGACCGTTCATTATAAGGTCGCAAATCTAACAATAGAGATTATGTTAGGGTTTCTTTCCCTAGAAGGAAACCCTCTTTTATGAGGGAAATGTATTGCGGCTATGATTGATGGCGAATATTGTATTCTGAGAGAGGAGACTGTGAGAGAAAGAAGAGGAAGTTACAACAGGTTTTGCTGTAGGTTGTATCCCTTCATTTGTTGGATAATAATAAAGGAAGGACCTGACAATTTCTCTGGTGGATGTAGCCCACACTGGGTGAAGCACATAAATCTGTGTCTCTCTTGTAGTGTGTATCTTCTGTGTTTTGCTTCCGCATTTGTTTTATTTTATTTCTCCGCGGTCCTGTTTTTCTAACAACTGGTATCAGAGCGAAAGGTAACTCGCAAGAAAAGAGGGTTCCTAGTTCGAGTGGGAGCAATGTCGAAAGATGGAAAGTTTAGGGTCGAGAAATTTAATGGCCAAAACTACCAGTTATGGAAGATGCAGATGGAAGATTATTTA
>JZKD02S1674784.1:47164-60286 GCA_000966675.3 Picea glauca
ACGTAGCCCACACTGGGTGAACCACGTAAATCTGTGTCTCTCTTGTATTGTGTATCTTCTGTGTTTTGTTTCCGCATTTGTTTTATTTTATTGCTCCACGGTCCTGTTTTTCTAATAGTAACAAGTTATTCTTCAGAACATCGATGATATTTAAAATATTATTCAAGCTAAATTTAAGGAAAACATTTGGTGCGATAAAGAATCAGAGGATAAAGGAAAATTAAGATACTATAAGGAGGTGATTAACCCTACTCTTAAAGATCAAACGTATATCTCTATTTTGACTAGCATAAGGATGTTAGGGACTTAACCTCCCTAACCCCTCAGGTAGGTAGAATAATATATTTTCTGTGCAATAAAGGCCATTATTAATAAGGCCTAGTAATAAGGAAGAATAAGTCAAATGTAAGAAGACCTAATAGAAGATTCCGCTTCTAGAAGATCTTCCTTTATTGTTCTTTTGGTAGATAGATTTATTATAAATAGGAGTCGAGGGCATGATAAGTTTTTTTCTTGAGAATTATTGTAATAGAGAGTTGTTGTGTTGGAGGTTGCCCCCTCAAAGAGGCAAGTGAACATTGTTTCCTATAAATAAAGGTATTATTTTGGTGTTTTAGTTTCATCTATTGTGTTGTTCCATTGTTATTCTCTACAATATTTATGTTTTTGGCTATTATAATAGATATGGTACCTTACAAGTGGTATTAGAGCACTTTCCTTGGCATCAAATTGTGGGTTATTTTTTTGAGGGTAGAGACGTATTTCGGTGTCTTAAAGCTACAAATATATGTCGTTCAATGCATAAATCTACAGTCAAGGAAGAATAGATGCAAGAACTACAAGTGGTACTTAAACACACATTGTTGGACACCCTTGTAACCCCTTTTGGTACACCTTCAATTTGTAGCACATCAGACAACACATGTATACATATTGACCTAGATATCATGAAGCCCTCCGTAGATAAACCAATCTATCGCCTGACTATTATAGTGCCACCGAGAAAAAAACTCAGGAAGATACTCTCTAGTACTTGGGTAGTTCGGTGGTATGGCTAAGGGAATAATCTAGCCTCCTTAGTTGGTGCCCTGATATATGGCCGAGTACTACTATTGGACCCCACACATATATCAAGGAGCTATAGCACATGGAAAACCTTGTCTATAGAAACCCTGAATACCCTAACCCTTGGGGTAGAAAAATAAATAGAACATACAAGATCTATTGTTGTGCAACTTTACATCCTGCATTATGGTTGCAAAATTACTACACATTTTTTCCTATTAAGAATTTGGGCCTTTCAACACTACAATATTCTTCAAATTGGAGTATAACTCCACAGGAGTGAAAAAAAAAACAAGTATTGATCTTGATTGCACATTATTTAAGCCTTATCCCATTGGATCCCTCTCTTTGCCCTGATCGCAGTCATACCTATCACTTTTTAGCAATTTATTTTTTGTGGACCCGACCCCCTTCTGGCCCCCTTATTTGGGACTTACCCCATTGGATTCCCCTTGTCGCCTTCATCGTCATGATACCAATCACCCATAACCCCTTTTCTGTGTGGTCCCACTCGCTCCTTTCTGGTTTCCCCCTTCATCATGGCCCACACCCATAACCAAGACCTTGAAGCCCACCTTGATACCTTGTCATCTGATTTCGTTGAGGCCCAGAAGGAAGTGCGATAACTCACTGCCAATATTACCACCCTCAATAACAAAATGCATTCCGCCATAGACACAAAAATGGAAACCCTGAAACAAGACCTCTCTACCTAGCTTGAATCCTTCATTCATCAGATCTACGCCAAGATGAATATTATTGGAGACCTTACCTCCTCTGACCCACCTTTGCACCCCGAAGGTGAAACTTCCTCCAATTCCCATACTTTTTAGCCCCGTCACTTTCAGCATGACCTACGCCTTTCGCGAGTGGATGTGAACAAATTTGATGGCTCAGATCCCACCGAATGGGTAACTCAAATGGAACATTGTTTATTTTTGTACGACATTATAGATGAGTTGGACAAACTCCAATATGGTGTTCTCCATCTAGATCAAGAACGTTGGCAATGGAGAAAAAATGAATGCCAAGGGTATGTGGCTTGGACACAATTTGTTGTAGGGATTTATGAACACTTTTGCACTGACACCCACCATTTAGGCCATTTGACAAAGTTGAAACAATCTGGCACAATTGAAGACTTTATAACTTCTTTTGAGTGATTGACTTTCCACGCGGAGGGCATGTCTGATGCTTTATCAGTGGCCTCAAGGATGAGATATGTTCCCACATCCTCATGGATCACCTCCAGACTTGGGTGGAAGCTACTAAAAGAGATAAGGAAGAACAACATGTTGTCTCTTCTCAAACCATAAAACCCTCCTTTATTCCTCTCCCTAAACCAGTCACTTCCACTCCTCCTTTCACTCCACTAAAGATACAAAAATTGACTCAGGAAGAAATGGATGAACACCAACTCAAGGGCCTTTGTTATAATTGCGATGACAAATATTTTTATGGCTAGCTCTGAGGATGTTTCTGAAGAAGAGGTAGAGGCCCCTCCTGTGCCCGAATCACTTGAACCCACTCACATGATTCCACCATCAGATCCCCCAAAAGTTGAACTGATCATTTTCCAGAATGCTCTCACTGGCTTCTATGCTCCCCAAACCCTCAAGATAATTGGTTACATTAAGCATAGGAAGTTCATCATACTCATTGACAGTGGAAAAACCCATAATTTTATTCATCATCACATTTCCCAAGAAACTAATCACTATATCCGAGCAATGAACAACTTTCAAATCATGATTGCCAATGGTGGGTCCATGAAATGTGGGGGGCGTTGTGAACATGTGTGTCTCCAAATTGGTCAGTACCACATGAAATATCATATGTTTGCTATCGACATGGATGGTTGTGAAATTGTGTTGGGTGTCGAATGGTTAAGGACTTTGGGCCCCATTCTCATGGATTTTAAGGAATTAACCATGCAGTTTAACCAGGAGGGCCAACAATATAAGTTCCAAGGAATCACAATAGGTTCCCCTAAGATCATAAGTTCCCATAACATGGAAAGCTCCTAAAAAATGTCATTCTGGCATTATTGCACAACTTCATTCCATTCACGTCACCGAGACACCCTACGTGCCTCTTGACCTCCAATCCATCCTCTCCAAATATTAAGCTATTTTTTCCATTCCACACAGACTTCCTCCTTCCCGTGGTGTTCATGATCATTCCATTCCCCTCATCTCTGACAACCTTCCTCCCAATGTCCGTCCCTATCTTCATCGCTTTTCCCAAAAAAATGAAATTCAGAAAATTATTCAATAATTGCTCGCCCCAAGCGTTATCTGTCCTAGTACTAGACCCTACTCTTTTCTTGTGGTCATGGTACTTAATAAAGAAGGATCTTAGTGCATGTGTCCTGACTTTCGTGCCCTAAAAAAATTCACCATCAAAGACAAATTTCCCATTCATGTCATTGATGATCTGTTGGTTGAATTAAGTGGTGCCTAGTTCTTTACTAAACTTGATCTTCGTTATGGATACCAAAAAATATGTATGAAAGAGGTTGACATTACTAATACTTCATTTCGAACTCATGAGGGCTGCTATGAGTTCTTGGTCATGCCCTTTCACTTGTGTAATTCTCCCTCCACTTTCCAAATCCTCATGAATCATGTCTTCCGTCCTTTTCTCCATCATTTTGTCTTATTTTTCTTTGATGATATTCTCATCTATAGTAAAACATGGACACCCCATCTTGCTCATGTGGATCGAGTTTTTCATCTACTCTCTCAACACCAAGTTTTCCTCAAACAATCTAAATGTTTATTTTGTAGCCTTAGAAGTCAAGTACTTGGGTCATATTGTTGGTAACGAAGGTGTCAGGGTGGATCCTAAGAAGATTGAAGCTATGCAGGATTGGACTCACCCTAATAATCTCAAAATATTGCATGGTTTTTTGGGTTTAACATGCTATTATCGCAAGTTTGTTAAGAATTATGGAAAGATTGTGACACCTCTCACTACTCTCCTTAAAAAAATTCTTTTAATTAGAATCCAATAGTTAATCATTCCTTTAAATCCTTGAAGGTGGCTATGTGCACCACTCCTGTCCTAGCCCTTCCTGACTTCACAAGTACCTTTGTCTTGGAATGTGATGCTTCCGGGAGAGGAATTGGTGCAGTTCTTATGCAATATGGCCTACCTTTGGCCTTTACCAGCAAACAACTGCCAGAGTGACATTTGGGCCAATGGATCTATGAAAAGGAAATGTTGGCTATTTGCATGTAGTGGATCTCTAGCGCCTTTATCTATTGGGAAAACGCCTCCAAATTGAGACAGATCATCAGAGCCTCAAGTATTTTTTGGAGCAACGTCTTTCATCCTCGGAGCAACAAAAATGGGTGACTAAGATCTTTGGATACGATTATGAGATAATTTACAAGAAATGCAAAGACAATGTGGTTTTTGAGGATCTTTCAAGAAAAATGAAGACGAAGGGTCCATTTTTTCCCCTCTCCTTCATTATACCATATTGGCTCCAAGTTGTTCACCAAGAATGGTTGCAAGATCCCAAAATTTCACGTCTGATCCAAACATTGCAAGCCAATTCTTTAGTTTCCCTGGGGTACTCTTGGCACAATGATGAGCTTCACTACAAAGGTCGTTTGTATTTAAGTAAACAATCACAACTTAAATCCACGGTGCTTTCTAAGCTTCATTCTACACCCACAACTAGGAACTCATGGTTTACCAAAACCTATGATAGGGTCAAATGTTCTTTTTTCTGGGATGGTATGAAACAGGACGTTCACATTTTTGTGGCGGAATGTGATTTCTATCAACTCAACAAGGGAGAAAGAGTCAAAACCCCTGGAACACTACAACCTCTTTCAATTCCATTTACTATTTGGAGGTGTTAGCGCTCAAATTTGCATCGTAAAATTTTCTACACCTACTCCATTGCACTAGCCTATTGCCCATTTTATCAATTTTTCCTTTCTTCTTCAAGAAATTTGAAATGCTAAAGCTTGGTCCATGCCTAAGCTATTTGAGTCTTTTATTAATAATTTTGGAAAAAATAAACAAATGGGTGTTTATACCTAAGTTGTTATCTTGGTATTATTTTATTGGTTTTGGGGTGAATTTAAAAAAATATTGGGTTTTGTACCCAATCTCCTTTCATAATGTTTTATATTAAGTGTGTTACCAAGCCTCTATCATATGCCAAGTCATACAAAGCACCAACGCACAAGGCAACACACCAGCTAGAAGGAACTTAGTTTCTTGGTTCTGAACCGTGCCGACATGGAAGTATGCAACTTTTTCACTTATGTTGATCACATCTTAATAGAAATACTCTTTTCTCGTCCAATTGATATCTTGCAAATATTTGAATTATTATTCCATGGGCGTATTTGTTATGAATGTTAATGGATTATGCTATTGAATGTGCTAACATCATATATTATCACCATATGATTTCTTTTCTTGGTTGTTGAGGACCAGTTGCAGGTATATTGATTTCGGTCAAGTGCTCAATGGTGGACTTAGTCGAACATATAGAAGAGGTAGGTCTTTTATCTTGTCTCGCTAGCATATTTGTTTATATAGCATACTTGAGAATATATTTGATTTCTGCATTTATTTCCATCTGTTGTGGTTTTCCCCTAGCCATAGAGAGATTTTCCTCATAACAAAATTGGTGACCATACATGGGATTGAATATTATTTGTTGGGGTTTGGAGTGTTTTTCTCCGTAGAGTGCTCTCATTCACATTGTGTTTCTTATCGTATCATTGCTTAACAGACTTTGTTCACTCTGGGTCTGAGTCTTTCAACCTTCTCCTTTTCCTAGCTATGTTTTTGACACATATACGCGGGTTTTTTCTTGACAGCCACGTATATACGCGTGATGTCCTTCTGCAAGTTGCGTACATATGCGCTTTTCCATTGAACAGTCACGTACATCAACCTCTTTTGATTTTTTGCTGGGTTTGGTGGTTGCTGGGTAGGTTTTGATTATTGCTGAGTCTTTTTGGGTCTCTAAAGTGATTGTTAAGTGTCTGTGGGATGACATGAAACATGTCTTTGGTTGAATTTTTGGGCGATGCCTTTCTCATCACCTTTTCATTTTGATTGTCCTTGTACATTGGGCTGGGTGTTTTTCTCCTTGGTATCCTACTTGAGTTGTCTCTTTCTATACATAGTAGAGTCTTTATATATCAAGTTGTTGTTCAGTCCATTCATTTTCATTTTTCTTATATTGAAAATACAAAAATATTAGGCATTTTGCATTGATTGACATTTTGATCTTTTGAGTACTTGTCATTTATCTTAGTGCATGTAAAGAAAGATTGCATTTTTATTCAAAATTGCAGTGTTGAAATTGAAAATTGCATTTTTAGAAAGCATATCATTCATTGGAAATTGAAGTTAGGACTTTTCATTGTATTCATATTTTATTTATTTGCTGAGTCATAACATCAACAATTTCACGACCGCACCTTTTGAGTAAGCACGCCCATTAAAATTAATGCTATAATTTAAAATTGATTAGTAACGATTTTATCTTCTAGGGTGCACAAACTAGCTTAGGATTTAGTGCCTTGGAATAGGATTTTGTGAGTAAACTTCTCCAAGGCTATTAAATCAACATATGTGTCTGACTAAGGGAGTGGAGAAATCCATTGTATAATCAGTAAGATCAGGAGGCTCCGCTTACACCGGAGTTAATCACGAGGTCACTCGAGTTTGGTTGAAGGGATATACCCCCGATACCTTCTTAGCGTCAAAGATATTTATGGGGATCTATTCATATCTGGGGATATTTCTAGTGCCCTTACCTCCATGAGAGGCAGTGCTTTCAAGGTTTCGGGATTTTCTACCCTGCCCATATGGTGGAAATGACTTAATACTGCTCGCCTGTGCATCGATTATACATTGGTTTCTTAGTTGCTTGACTTAGGTTCCACATAGGTTACTTGCAGGGTTTATTCTACAGGTACCCTGGTTCAAATAAGGGTCAGACAACACACAACCTTTATGGAGGATTATCGCTCTGGGGGGATCTGACCGACTGGTTGTTAAGCCCACGAGGGCACTTATAACTGATTCTGTTATCTCCGATCTTTAGCAAGGAGTCTCAGAACCCTCTTGGGCGAGGCATACCTACTTTAGGGAGGGATGCCCCTTTCAACCACTTTATCCTGTTTGTGTGCATTTTGGCCATTTGATTATTTTTGGCGTGCCCTTTGATTACTAGTTGGCCTTAGGATTTTATACCGAGTTTTCATTACCATGGATAGTGGAGTTCCCTTGGCTCCCTCATTTAATGCTACCCCCCCGTGATGTTCACTCATTTCATGGGGACGAATCCGTCCACTTTTCATAATGGTATGCATAATTATGACACTTAGTCCATGCCTTGGGTCTCTAATCATTTTCTTGTTGATATGTCGAATGTGCTTTCATCCTTTCCATCCTCTCCCTGGACCACTTATATGAATCCTAGATTTGGATCCGGGGGCACCATGGCCCCACCATCTACATATTCATTTGATATAAGTCATGTCCCTCAACCAACTCTCACTGTGGGAGGTTGGAACCTCCCCTCTTACGGATCCATTCCTAGCTATGTTCTTTCATGAGCTAGTACTCAAATGGGTGCTTATTCTACTTATTACACCCCATCATTGTATCCTTCGTCGGCCATGCCGGTTCCTTCGAACACTTTTCCTGTGGCAGGTCCACATATATTCTCGGGTCTTTCATACAGGGAGAATCAGTTTTACAGCTCGAGCTACCCTCTTCACGGAACCCCTTCAAATGGGGGAAAGATATATCCTCACTCGAATAATCCTTATCATACTATTGTCTCTTCACAAACATCTGCTTTAGTGATGATGCCCATACAAACCTCTATGGATAATTTAGGTGGAGGATACTACCCTTCCGGACATGGACAGGGGGTAAACCAAGACCCTTCCTGGCATGCAATGTTTCAAAGCCAATATTTCCATGGACCTTGGTATCAAATGCCACAACCCACCACCGCTAGTCCAGTCATTGTCAGTCATATTGGAGATTCATCACCAACCTCTTCCAGTCATGTTGGAGATGGGTCGATGACCTTTACAAGTCATGTTGAAGACCTGCAACTAGTCGTTGCTAGTCATGCTGGGGGAATCACTCTAGTCACCACGAGTCATATCAATGTCACATCTCCAACCTCTATACATCATGTGGGAGATGACTCTCTCACCTCTGCCAGTCATGCTGAGAGCATGTCACCAACCATTCTGACTAACGCTGGGGGAATTCATACAATCGAGAAAATTAGACATCTTAGATGTAAGCCTAAATTACTTTGTAGGACTTGCAAAGGAAATCACCTTACTCGTTTGTGTCCTGCTACTACTGGGATACTAGAAGTGTGGTTCTCACCTAAGGGCCCTTTGGGTTCTGAGGCATCTGTGGTTTCCCCACACCTTGTTTCTCCTTTGATTGACACAACAATCATTCCGATGCAATCCTCTCCTGACCACACCATGTTGTCGCAGGTGATGTGTCTCCTATCCCCGTTATCACACATCCTATTCAACCCAGAGTTGAAGAAGTGGTCATACCAGTGCAATCTATGGTTAATCTGACTCTCCTTTTGGAGGGAGATGCATCCTTCGATCATGTCATTAGCATTCTTGATACTGCATCTTCTGAATAAGAGAGAGTTTTACTCTCCCTGAGTACTCTCCCTTCAAGTCCTGAAGAAGTTCCCTTCGATTAGGATGGTCTTGTGGGGTATCCAATGCCTCTGCCTATGTCCTTTCCAGTAAGAGACATTATCTGATATATCACGGAGATGATAACCTATGCTAGCACTTTATCCTCCTATACTTGGAGAGCTTTGGGTTTTCCCAAGATTGTGTCGGATATCCATAAGATACTGACATTCCACAGAAGTCCAACACAGGAGCCTTGGCCTCCCCCATGACTTTCCGCCTAGAAACTCCCAAGCGAGTCTGAGTTCAGCTCTTTTTGAACTCGTCTAAAAAATGAAAATATTGTTGAGTGAATTTGTCCCTTTCACACTCGTTAAATTGGACTCGAAATATCGTGAGTCTTAGTTAATCTCTTTTCCAACTCGTTTTCAAAAAGTGAAAATATTGTTGAGTGAACTTGTCCCTTTAACACTCGTAAATTGGATTTGAAAGGACATCTATTTGGTACAAGTTTATCTCTTTTTCACACCAGGTAAACTACAATTATGAAAAAAGACATTTTTTGGTGTTAAGTTGTGATTGCATCTCATGCCCTTGCTTGCAGTATTGAGCCTATAGCTGGTTATCACTTTGCATTATAAACTGTTTTCCTCAACAATTTTTCATCCTCAACCAAGAAGAGCCTCGTTTCTATCCTTTGCAATTTGACACCCTATACCCAGGAGGGAACATTCCCCCGTGTCCATCTCCCGCATGCCTTCCTTTCATTGAGCATAGGTACGTTCCACTGCTGGAACTAGTTTTGCTTACATGCAACACTCATTTCCTCCTCTGTATCATATCATTCATTTGACTATGAAAAAAAAAAGATGGGTGGGAAGGGAGTATTATCTTATATTGGCAGCAACCGTGTCACCTTTCAACAAAACACAAAGTTATTGAGTCCACTTGTCATCATAATTTTGGGTTTAGCATGGCCTTAGGAAGCTGAGCTCGTTACAAAGAGTTTTCTCCACTGACTGGTTACTCTTCCAGTCTCTATGGAGAACTTGATTGATGCCTCTTGCATCTCATGGTTTCATCATTGAGTCTATACTGTCAGATTCTTCCATATGTCTCATGCTCTTGTTCAAATGATGTCTGTCATCCTGTGTCGGCCATTTCTCAGAAATCTTGACTTTGCATGTCGTCCATACCCTTAGTTTGTCTCAGAATGACATGATGTTGTAGTCCTATCATGCATTGTAGCTCTACTTTCCTCATTCGTAGGTAACCATTAAGTCAACAATCGACATTTCATCATTGGTCATTAACTGGGTGGTTTCCCTTGTGTTCGAGGACAAGATATCTATTCACACATTGGGATTCATGCAGTGTCTTGGATGTGATCAGGATTTTATGAGAAGAACGAAATGGCTACAGATTATTAACACAAAATAATAGAGATACAGTAAAATTGGTTTTCTATTCAATAAGGAAATAAGATGAAACTGTAAAATGCAGCGGAAACAAGCTTGCTGGAATGGTGGCGGCTTATCTCTGAGAAGAGATGTGATCGTTGCACCCATTCACAAGAAGATCATTACAATGAGGCTTTGAAGGAATTTTTAAAATAAACATGAATGCCCAAAACCCTATACATCCAAAAACCTAACCCTAGGAGATGAAGTGCCAAAAGTCATGTGGGTCCCATCTGGGTAAGTTAGTACATCAACTTCCCGGGGTTGTAACTTTTGCATACGATCTCCATTTTAGGCGTATGATAGCCTGTTGGAAAGGTATCATCGAGGAGATTCATTTTGGGGGCTCAATCATGCCTTTGAATATCATTGAGAAGATCAATCCTGAAAAAACTTCATTTAGTCCCTCAAAATGGCCCCAAAAGTTAAAATTGCTAAAAATAGTAAATTGCCAAAATTGCCTGAAAACTATTTTGAGCCAGTTGGAAAAGGTGGGTGGCCATCGATATCCACTTGGATCAGGATTCCATTAGCCTTATTGGTGGTTTCCTCGCCTTTTTCAACAAATTTTCTCATTGGTTGTTATTCAGAGGGTCTTTTTCGTGTACCGCTTGCACTTGACACACTTGAAAGTCGCATAGGGTCGTTGGTTCGTGAACATGTTCTTCATCCGATTTCCTCCAAATCATGAAGCTCCTACTTTGTACCTCATGCTGAATGATGAGAGATTCCTTAATTCTCTCCTTTCAATGGGTCTCCTTCCATCGACTTCAACTCATCTATTATGGAAACGAGACCTAGAGTCCTATGAGTACCTTGAGGCTTGTAGTCATTAGTGGCATTCTCTCTCGCCATCGACCGTTGGGAATACATCAATGTCTCTTGATCGATGGATTCTTCAAGTGTTTTACCCCAACTCCTTTATTCACACTTGTAAAAATGTACTTGGTGCCTTGATACCTACTTTCATCATCGGTAGGTTGTATCGCGTTTGTTAATGGTATACCTCAATGATCTATAATCAAACAATGTTTCATTGTGTTTGACCTCAACTCCTTTATTCACATATTGTAACAAGAATCTAGTTCCTCCAATTGGTTTCCCATCATTCCACTTTTGGGTTTTTATAATGTATTTCGGCCATCGCAGATACTCCTCTGACCTCACACATTAGGGGGCATCTGTTATAGAAATATTTGCCCCACCCCATGCAATCTTTCAAAGAGGGACTTTTTCCATTTCCCTATCCAGAGTTTTCATTCCTTTTTTCAAATCCCAGAGCTAAAAATACATTTTTTCCACATATACGCACCTTGCCTACTATACAACATGCGTATACACAGGTTGCACCGCTACAACCCGCATACATCGGGAAATGTGCCCAAAAATGAAAAATGGTGTCGAGTTTCCATGTCACGATAGGAGATTAATGATCATTGGCCTTCCATACACTGGAAACATTCTGACTCGACCCTTCAGTTCCACTTGAAGGCTATAAATGGGTCGATTCCAAGCTATGGAAAAAAGGAGAAAGAATTCAACTTTGAGAGCAAAGTTACTCTGGAGGAATTATTCACTTCACATTGAGTCTGCATCCCTTTATCCTTTAAGTATGAACACAGTGTTCAGCCCCCAAGCTCTTCCTTTATTGATTGAAAACTTCATTGTCTCTCTTCTATGAGATTGCCTTTGGTGGAGGCCCAACTGGAAGGAACTTAGTTTCTCGGTTCTGAACCATGCCGACACAAAAGTATGTAACTTTTTCACTTCTGTTGATCACATCTTAATAGAAATACTCTTTTCTCGTCCAATTGATATCTTGCAAATATTTGAATTATTATTCCATGGGAGTATTTGTTATGAATGTTAATGGATTATGATATTGAATGTGATAACATCATATATTATCACTATATGCTTGCTTTGCTTGGTTGTTGAGGACTAGTTGCAGGTATATTTCTTTGGGTCAAGTACTCAATGGTGGACTTCATCGAACGTCTGGACGAGTTATGCCTTTTATCTTGTCTCACTATCACATTTGTTTATATAACATACTTGAGAATACAGTTGATTTTTGCAGTCATTTCCGTCTGTTGTGGTTTGCCCCTAGCCATAGAGGTATTTTCCTAGTGAAGTACGAGCATCACACATTTTTTTCTCCTACCCGAATTGTATTGATTGTACCATCCTCTCTGACATTGGTACTTATGGGGGATAATTTTTTTCGCTCCATTGGTTCCATATATCCTCTATTTGATTATGAGACATAGCTCCACTGTGTATCCATTCATGGCTACGATCTACATTTTTTTATGGATCCACTATGTAATTTCTCGTGGCTATGATTGCTACTTCTATATATCACATGGATCCATTGTGTATAGTTTTTTTGGCCATGGACATAAGTTATGCTTTCATTACTCATGGATCTGTAGTGTAATTGATTTGTCGGCCATGCTTACATCACACTCAATTATGGGAATTCCCGACTTGAGAAGAGAGTATCTTTAATTTTTTGTTGTTGTAGGTATTGTTCCGGGATTGGTCTAAAAACTACTCCTACCCAATGGCCCCTTCACAATATCATGACTACTTTGTAATGTATTTCGGCCATTAGTTTATTTTTTGACGTCACACATTAGGGGGCATATGTTATAGCATAATTTGACACTACATATTCTCATGATGACTCATTGGCCTCAGTTACATCTCTTTCCCTTCTTGTAGAACTAAAATCCCCCTTTCCCAAAAAAAAAATATCTTAAAAAATCCCATTTTGCTTGATATACATGACTCTCCTTAAAGAAACTCACATATATATGTGACTTTATAGTTATCAACCCACGTAGATGTTTAATTGGCCAATGTATATATATATATATATATATATATATATATATATATATATATATATATATATATAT
>JZKD02S1674784.1:65058-75158 GCA_000966675.3 Picea glauca
ATCCAAGGGTTGTTGATGCAGGCTTTGAGCCAATTATTGAAATGTTTCGAAAACCCATAAGCCTTTAAAACTGAGAGGAGGAAGATGTGTTTTACTCTGTCGAAGGCGTTTTCCATGTCTATCTTTACAACCATTCCAGGATTTTTATTTTTTCTGCAGGAATGGATGGCTTCTTGAACCAAGACGATGTTGTATGTTATCTTCTTGTCCCTTAGAAAGCTGGTCTGGTTTTCAAAGATTAGTTTGGGGAGTAGGGGGTTGAGGCGATTTGCAATAATTTTAGTCAGGATTTTGTAGGAGGAGTTACAAAGCGAGATTGGGCGGAAGTGGGTAAAATTTGAGGGATTGGAATCTTTGGGGATAAGAGCAAGAAAGGTGGAATTGGTTGCACCTCCATTTTTGTGCTTGCACATAGTGTAATTTAGCATTTATTTTAGATCCCTTTTGATGACATCTCAGAAATGTTGGAAGAATCTGATGAGAAACCCATCGGGCCCTGGTGCTTTGTCAGGCTCAAGGCTCCAAGTTGCCTTGCGCATTTCTTCCTTGGTGATTTCTTGTGTTAGCTGGTTGTTTTCTACATTAGAAACCAAGCTCGGGATGTTTGCCAGCAGGCTGTCAACCTCCTCTTGCACTGATTCAACCCTTGGTTGTTCATAAAGAGTATTGTAGTGTTGGAAGGCTTCTACTTTTATCTGGTCATAGGTGTCAATTTATTGTTCCGTGCTGGAGGTGATTATTGTGACAATGTTTTTTTTCCTTCGGGATTGTGCTTGCCTGTGGAAAAAGGAAGTGTTTAAATCTCCAGCTTTTATCCAAAGATTCTTGGACTTCAATCTCCAGTGCTCCTCCTTTCTACGCAGCGTGGACTGGAGATGATGATGTGCTTCTTTTTCCTGATTCATTAGATATTCTGTTACAGGGTCTATTTCAATTTTTTGCTGAATTTGTCTGAGTTTCTCAAGTCTTTCTTGATTTTCTTAATGCAGGGTTGTATAGGACGTTTTGAACCATTCTTTGAGAGTTGTCTTGACGACCTTTAGCTTACTCTCCCAGACAAAATTGGGGGATCCTGTAATTGAAGTAGTCCAGGCTTTGACAACAAGTGAGAAAACATTCAGGTTTTCAAGCCATAGCTAGTTAAAACGAAAGGTGAGGGGACCAAGGTTCTGAGGGGGGTGGAATGAGAGAGTGATGGGATTGTGAACTTAGATGGCAGAGGGGAGGATTTGGGAGGAAATATCTGGAGGGGAGAGTAGGTAGTTACTATTGATAAGGAAGCGATCTAGGTGGGTTGCGATGTGATGGAGGCCGAACCTTCTATTGTTCCAAGTAAAAATCCCTTTGACAGGCTTGATGTCCTGCATGTCCCAATCCGACATAAGATCTGCCAAGTTTTCAGAGAAAGGGTCTCTCACTTTGCTTCCTCCTTTTTTTCCCCTCGGGCTGAGGTGTGTGTTAAGGTCTCCTCCGATTATACAAGAGGGAAGATCGACAAAGTTTCGAAGATCTGACAGAGAGGCCCAGGTTGCCAATTTATCTTTGTGGCTTTAATCAATGATAAATTAATAGGTTGAAAATGAAATTTATTGTGATATTTTGGCGAGTTCATTCATTTCCATTAATTAATAAAATGGATCGAGTCAATGTTTGAAAATATGTGAAATAAATGTGGAAAATATTCAAAAGTTGTAAAATTGATAGATGTACTACTTGTAGAATAGGTCAAGTTTTTCAAGAGTGGTAACAATGGGTTCACTTGTATTTGCACTTGGAAGACGGTCTTGTAGGGATTGATGGTCCCAAATTTGATTGTGCAAGTGACAAAGAATGCTCAAGTGCCTCTTCCCTTTTTCAAAGAAAGATATATGTAGTATCTTTCATTTTTTCATACATTCAAATGAGAATGATGGTGCAATTCACATTCCTTCTATATTGTGGTGCATGACATTGATGTGAATTACAAGCCTTGATGTTCAGTGTTACCAATGTCAATGGTTGACTCTATTAATGTCAATCCTTGGGATTTATGTGTAGTCAATGCCCATGCCATCTCAAGGGGGATTTATTTCTTGTTACTATGTTTTATGGGTAGAATTGGTCCATTCTTTGGTTGATTTTCATCCCATGAAGGGCCAACATACTTATAGAATGGAACAACAACATATGTTATTAACTTTGGAGATCCATATTCAGGGGTGTATGCAATTTGTATAACCACTCCAAGTGCCCCATCTACTAATCCTACCCAGACCCAGAAATTATAGGATAAAAAAACTTGTTTCCTTATACATAGTAATATTTGTTTTTCTAGTTGGTCGTTATCCCCATGTTGTGTTTTTGCACCATTGTTGAATTCTATGACACAACATGTGATTGACATATTCAATAACTCCAACATGTATTTGTTTTATTTCTTATAAGAATGTCTATTGTGAAGAAGTGTATTTATGTGTCTAGTATTAATACACTCTTATGCAGACAAACCTCTATTAATCCTAAACTAAAGGAGGTTCTAGACCTCTATTGTTGATGTTGCATTGTAAATGTTTGTTAACATCAAGTGGAAACAAACTTGGGTGCCATAAATTCCTTTTTGATGGAAGATAGTTTCCAAATTGAGTACAGTGGTAAAGGTTGTCCAAATATACTTTTATAGATTTTTTCCCACATATATATGTTTTTCCATTAATGATGGGAGTTGGCCCAAGTCACTCACAAAAATTATTGATCAATTTCCAAATGAGATTTTTTTTTTTTGGAAAACACTTGTGCAAATGACTCTCAATTTTCATGAACAATTCAGGTTATATACATCTCATATCATTAATTATAATTTATTTAATATCATGTTTCATCTCTTCTTGGAACACTATTCAACATTGTCCATGTAAAGGTTTCATGTCCTTTATAGCAATCTCAAGCCATGCATGTATAGTGGTTGCATTTATGTTAAATGTTGCAATGCTAGTTGGGGTAAGGAGTAGTATAGGGTTATGGTCAAAGGTTTCATGAGAAGATAATGCCTCTTTGATGTTTCTTATAAGGTAATATTTACCTATGCATGGAGTTCCTTGGATGACATTTTGTTCCTCTTTCTCATGAATTTTGTGGAACTATGTCAAATGCAAGTTATTGGTTGTGAAACAAGGTATTTGTGGAAGGATGTAGGGTATTTTTTTCTTGTATGATTTCCCCATTCCTACAATTGTAGTCGATGAAGTTTGTTTCAATTTCAATTTTATATTTTGATACTTCTAGCCAATTCCATGTGTGTCTAGTGGAAAAATATTGGAGGCCAAGCATCTCAAGCTCTTTACACTAGATATTGCCTATAGTGACCAATATTGAAAAATCTTTCCATTCATTCATCTCCATGTTGGGATGTATGTTAATATTGGTATCCTCATATTTATATTTTTCTTAATCGAGAGTGGGTGCACGGATGCAATCAACATGACATGCATATTAATTATTTCTTATGCTCTTTTAGTTTTCCAAAATACCATCTTTGTTGGAGATATTACACACCCACCTAATATTTCTTTTCCTAGGTTTATTAGTCTATATGGAGGGCACCCCTAGTCAGAGATATTCTTCCCTAGACGAGGGTACCACATCCTCTTCAGTCATTACTCAGTTGCACTTCAGTTAGACTAGTGGGGTAGAGTCTTGCATGACAACCTCAGTATTATCACCAAGTGTTGTGTTCTAACCTCGATATCATCAATCATCACCAGGAGGGTGCACTTAGCTTGGGACCATCACCAAGAAGGTGCCACACATGTGCATGCATGAGATTCTCCTCACTCCACTTGTGATTATCTAATTAAACGATGATTGGATGACTAGTTAACTAGGACTAGGTGGAAGTTCACTCCAAATTATGTTAGTGCATGTCCACATATCTCTATATCACTACTATGACACATTAGTTAAACCATGTAGAGTGCATCACATATATTTTTCCATTCTCTCATTTTATTAATAAAATTATTTAATCTTTCTCTCCATCTCTTCTCTCTCTCTCTCTCTCTCTCTCTCTCTCTCAACTTTGCAAGCTTTGTGTGAATTGTTTCTAGATATATTCTCTATATAGGTTTCAACCAAATTCTACATGGTATCAAAGAGCACAGGTTGCTAGGAAGAAGTTTCACAAGAAATCATTTGCAAGTACAAGAGATTGAAGCAATAAAAATAATGGAATTTTCACTGTCATATATTCTTACACCATAAAATTACTTTGATTGGAAGTTGAATATCCTTTTTCTTCTCAAATGAAAAGGGTTATATCGAATAACCATCGAAATATAAATTGAATTCACATCTACAATTGAGAAATACAAATACTTAAATCACATGGATGAGGCCTATAGTCTCATTTTCATGTCCATCTCTCCCGCCTTGTTTTTTCATATTGAATCTTCCACAACTCCAAACGAGGTTTGGACAACCTTGGAAGGTCCCTTTGGAAAACAAGACTAGATGCATGGCCACATGCTCGATATTGAGTTAAATTATTTAGATAGAAGTAGTTTTTAGAATATCCAAGACTTCTTCATGAAGTTCAAATCCTTACTACTTCAATTAAAAGGTTGCGGGATTGATAAATCAAAGCAAGAAAAATAGTTAATTCTTGCTATTATATCAAAGTTGTGTCTTTAATATGCCATATTTGTCTCCAAATTTCATACAATAAGGATTACATCAGGTGCAACCTGGACAATGCCCACATTGGGTTTATTCATTCCATCCTTGATGCATGAGCAAGACAAGCTCATCAAAATGGTATCAATCAAGATCTCCAAACCACATCCACTTGTTTTGCATGAGAGAAACAAGTCTAACTTGAAATCCAAAAAAAAAGGAAAGGGAAAGAAGGATCTAGATCCAAGAAAGGGAGGCAACTTCAAACCTTCTAATGACTATTCCAACTCAAAAGCAGGAAAGGGAAAGCAAGGGAAGAAAAAGTGCAGTTATTGCAATCATGGTTAATCATTAATAAACATGCATGAAGAAAACCATGGACCTCATGGTGAAAAAACTCCAAAAACACAAGCTTGGGGACTGCAGTCTCGAGAATTCCAAGAAGAAGTTGGGGGACAAAGCACCGGAAAATTGAGGTAATGTGCATGCCTTAATTTCAATTAATTCTTCTCCCAATGCATGGATTATCAATTTAGGAGCATCTCACCACATAGAAGCCACAAAATATTTCCTTTCATCTTTAACTGCAATCATGGGTCCTCCTATTCTCATGGGTGATGATTCCCCAGTAGAAGTCATTGGACAAGGGAGAGTAGATCTCCAAAATGGAAGTTTCAAGAATGTATTTTGTGTTCTGAAACTCTCCGTAAATTTACTCTCTGTCTACCAAATAACACATACATGCATAGGGAAAAGGGTGTAATTGACATTGGATTCCATGACCATATATGACATGCAAGAAAGCTCCAAGATTTTTGTTGGTGAGGTAAATCACTAGTCTATATTATACACATTTTCTAAATTTATTTCTAAATTATATTCCACATTAATACTAACTCATTCCAATGATGATAGTAGGCTTTCGCATGAACAATTTGGTCACTTAAATTTCAAGTACATGAAACAACTCAACAAATAGGGAATGGTCAAAGGATTTTCATACATACATTTTTTTCTGAAGGAGTTTGTCAAGAATGTGTTCTTGGAAAAAATACTTAAGAGAAATTTGAGAAAGGGAGGGCTTGGAGGGCCTCTTCTCCCTTGTATATTTTTCAAAGTGACCTCATGGGTCCTTTCCCTCATCCTTCCATAATAAAGGTTAGATATGTGTTGAATTTCATTGATGATTGGTCACATTACACATGGGTGTACTTTCTTAGGAAGAAGTCCGAAGTATTTGAGCATCTTCCTGAGAAAGTATGTTGTAAATGTATGTTCCAACATACAATTACAACATACATTTATAGCATATAGTTCCATACACTCCACAATAGAATGAGGTAGTTGAGAGGAAAAACCGACCTCTCAAGGAGATGGCTAGTTGCATGCTACATTCAAGGTCCGTTCCCTCCAAATTATAGGTTGAAGCATTCAACCATCCCACTTACATATATAACATATCTCCTCATAGGTCTGTGAAGGGAATGACATCTTTTGAAACCTAGAGTGACATAAAACCGAAAGTCACCCACTTCTGAGTTCTTTGTATCATGTGCATGGACCTGCATACCTTTAGAAAAGAGGAGGGAAATGGATCTTCAAATCGCAAAATGCATCATTGTGGGTTATCATAAATGTGTGAAGGGATACAGACTGATATTTCCTTCAAAGGACAAGCTCATCATTGAGAGGAGTGTCCAATTCGAAGAAATTCCGATATATGCACCTCAAGAGCCAGATGTAGAGACTTATATACTTCCTCTTGTATCAAACATATGAGATGATGCATCCTCCCATTCATATCTGATTTTAGATTTGATTTATGAATAATATTTTGATTATGATGAGCATGCATGTGATGATCCACATTAGATACCCAAATGGGCATAGTCCACCATATAAGAAGCAAGTGATATTGTGGGAAATCATGTGGATTAGAGGAGGATGAGATCTCAATTTGAGGAGGAACCACATGTACTTACAACTACATAAATAGTAGTTCCCATGCATTGATACATGGTTCTATCTTCAGACCCTCAAACCCATGTAGAGGCTGAAGGGAATCCATTTTGGGAAGAAAATATGATTGAGTATAACTCTCATGGAGCGTTAGTGTTTGATGGTCAGAATTATGAGATATGGAGCCGAAGAATGAAAGTATTTTTAGAGGCACAAGGGTATGATGTTTGGTACCCAGTTGTTACGAGATACACTGCTTTAAAGAAACCTATGAAGTCTGCATCCAAGAATGAATTAAAAAGGGAAAAAAATAGAAATGGATTCCATCCTAGATGGATTACTTAATTCAATAAAATTCAAAGTTGGACAATGTTCATCATCCAAAGAGATTTGGGATAAGATACATAATATCTACTCTAAGTAATCTCTTATTGCAACTACATAGCCATTGCATGATGATCACAATAAAGAAGATATTGAGATAAAAAAAGAATAACTTGAACATGACAAAGAATATTATGAAGAAGGAAAAGTGGATCTTGAGGAAAAACTAATCAATGCTTTAAGTGAGATAAATGGAGAAAGGATGAAAAAAAGGTCGTTCAAGTTAGAATTGATCAAGATAAAGGAGGGTTCTCAAAACTCTAAAAAAAACTTCGAAGAAGTCCAACGGATTATTATAAATATAAAGGTTCATCTAGAAGAAGTCAAAGTGATTGAAGAAATACTCAAAAATCAGTTGGAAGAAAAGCAGTGTTTGGAAGCTAAAATAGTATCACTAAGAAAGGAAGCAGAGAAGAGAGAAGAGATCTTGACAAGTCATATTAAGGAAAGATTTGAGGACTTAAACAAGCTTGAATCATAACTTAGTCAAAAATAAAGAATATTTGAAAAATAAATCATCTCATTGAAAACCCAACTTGAATAAGAAAAGAGAATGGAGGAAGTAATGAAGATCCAAATAATGAAGAAAGAAGAAGATTGTGAAAATCTTGAAGAAGAAGTCATCACATTAAGGGTTGAAGTTGTCAATCTCAACAAGAATTTGAAAATCTCTCAAGTACTAGAAGATATTATCATATTTCAAAGGCCACCCTTCAATAAAGAAGGTATTAGATACATTGGTCAGGCCTCACACAAAGAAGATGCAAATTCCAATCTCAACAAGAGTGTAAGAGAGAGAGGAATCTCCACACAACCAATAATGAAACTTGAAGAGAAGTGTTACAGGTTGTCGACAAATAAGAATGAAGAGAAGGCTATGAACTATGCAAACAATATCAAAGGAAGGAATCATGGTCAACAAGAGTCAAAGAAGAATTAATGCAAAATAAGTGTATGCCCAAGAAGACCTTCTACGTGTAGGCATCAAATAAGATTCATTCATTATGAAGGAAACAACAAAAGAGAAGATCATGATCATTTGAGGCATGAATTTAGAAGGACTACATCACAAAGAGGATCATTGGCTCCTAGGTATCAAATTTTCTTTCCTGGTTACTATTTTACTTGTAACAAATTTTGGACATAAAGCTGTAGATTGCAGATCATATGGAAGAAATGTTCAATAAATAAATGTTTATGTGCCCCCCTATGATATTGAATGTTACAAATGCCACAACTATGGACATATAGCTCGTGATTGTAGAAGCATGATGAAGTATTCCTTGAAGGAAAACAATGATATCATATACAAGAATCTTTGGAGAAGAAATAAAAAACAAGAAGAAGAGGTGAAACAAGAACTCCCAAAGATCATGCTCATAGGATTTATAGAATTGTGAAATCATGAAAAATCTACAGGAAAAGAGGAGGATGTGAGAATTTAGAATAATGATCCTGCAACAAAGCATGCCTATGTATTGTTCTAAGAAATCTATCTTGGAGACTCCCAGAAATATAAATTTTGAAGAGCGAGAGTCTAAGCAACACCTATTTTCTATGGGGAAAATCCCCCTAATCTAGGTCTAGCTACTAGGCAGAGCCTTGACACCCTAAAAGACAAAAAATATTCTATACTACCCAAAACCAAACACAACATTGCGATAATTAAGGGAAGAGAAGGAAGACATAAATGTATACCTTAATCCCTTACGACTGTTGTCAATCCCTTCCGGTTATTGTATGTTCCAAGACTACAGGTTGTTGGAAATTTGGTTTTCATTGATGTCAACCTTGATAAATAGGTGAAGTATCATTGATTGATTGGTTTAGAAGCATTGTCAATATTGGACATATTGTTGTGAAGGTGACTTGAATGTCAAGCATTGTCAATATTGGACATAATGTTATGAAGGTGACGTGAATGTCAAACATTGTCAATATTGGACATAATGTTATGAAGGTGAATTGAATATAAGTAGAAATATACTATTGACTAATATGTTGTATGATCTTGATACACTCATCCTATATTCTATAAGGTTGATATTGTGTCATTAACATCCATGCAAAAAAGAAGAAATTGTGAAGAAATTGTCCAAATAAAAAGGGTAAATGGATAATCCAATATGGATCCATACAAATCACAAATAAATAAGTTAATAATACATGGTCCATTAAAAGTGATTCAGAAAATATCAATTGAAGAAGATTCTAGAGATGAGACGAACAGTCAATGGTGGATGTTTGGTGAGGAAGCATTGACACCATTGAGTCACAAGTCGAGTCGATTCAAACAACAATAAGGTCGACTATCTAGAAGTCGATCAAATCCAAGATGAGTCAAAGAAAAGTTGATCGAATGCAAGCCTATAGATTAACAGAAGTTGAAGAAGAAAATTCAATCGATTTCTAGACGAGTCGAAGACAAGTCAACCAACTGAAGGTCAAATTTGAAGGAAAATTGAGTAGGGAAATACAAGTCAGCCAAGGCAAGTAGAGATGACCAAAGTCAAATTTATCAAGTCAGTTTTCTTCCAAGTCGATTCAATCCAAGAAAGAAGTAACCTAAAGTTTCAAGTCGAAGAAAACTTAAATACAAGTTGGGTTGAGGATGAAGCAATATGGGTTGACTAGAATTGAAATACTCAAAGTCAAAATTTCTCCTAGTTGAGTCGACCAAAAAGATGTTTTTCGGTTGAATGAGGAAGAAAATACGAAAAAGGGTGAAATAAAGTCAAATATTTAGTGACTAGTAGTTGAGAGGGAACTAATTTTAATATTACCATCAAGTAAAATGTTTACAAGTTTATTTTAAATAATCACCAACAAAGGATATATGTGGAGGTCAATTTAGACATTCACGAAAAGGTAATATGTACTGAAGTCGATTTGGCATCCGACGATGAAAGGAAAATATGGGAAAGTTTCCTTCAAAGAATCTCTTGTACTGGCCAACCTCACACACGTTCTGGGTAAATTTCTTGTGTGTCAGCTAATTGGGCATGTTATGAAAAACACCCATGTCTTAGAATTTTAAAATTTGTTTCCTTCACTCTAGAATCTTCGTACGAAAATCTTTGTCTAAATTGTTGTACGGAAATTAATTAATA
>JZKD02S1674784.1:121916-140194 GCA_000966675.3 Picea glauca
TATTATTACTTATTTGTCAAACCCATTAATCGATATATATATATATATATATATATATATATATATATATACTTTATATTTCAATTTGTAACATTTGTATTGTTGATATATTTTTCTTATTTATGAAAATCCAGAAGTTTTATCATTATTTATATTATTTATATTTTTCACTTTCTAGCCATTATACAATTCCCCCATTGTCTAATCACTACTAGAAACCTTTACTACTGGTAACAAATATTTTACAAGTGAAAATAAAGTTCCAACATTTGCTACATTTTTTAATACCAACAAGTTATTTAGGTATCTTCTCTCTTTTTCACGATTAGCACCCAAAAAGAAAAAAAACAAATGAGGAATTATCAACTCTTAAATTGACCTTACAAAGATGGTCAAAAATCCTAGCTTACTCCCTCAAATAATTCTATCAAAAGTACTTCACCTGTAGGCATAGTGAAGTTCTCAAAGACTATGATGATCTCCTTTAAATGTAGATCTAAATCTTGCAACACCACATTGTTGACTAATAGTGTTCATGTCATCCAACTGACGACCAACAAAGAATCCCCATAGATTTGGAGATCTCTCACCCTGCTATCATATGCTAACTTCAATAGAACCTTCAAAGCTAAAAAATCTACAATATTATTTGATCCCTTAGTACTATTGGCTTTGTAGGTATAATAGTATGAGTGTGAAAGAAACAAAATTCCTCCCAATCCACATTGTTTATCAACCCCGTGACATGTGCCATTGAAAAAACTTGAGGAATGACATTTATCAATCAGCTCCCCTACATGTTGAGGGGGTTTGGAATTTTCATTCTTTTTAACCAAATTATAGAGTGCCACTACTTGTGAGAAAACATGAAAGGTTGGAATCACATTGTGTGCAAACAAATCGTTGTTATAGGATAACCATACTTCCCATATAACAAGAAAAGAAAAAAATCTAAAAGCCTTTAGTTTCAGTGTAGTAAACATGATATGAAGACAAAGATCTAGACTATATTTATTCCAAAAATCTCTTTGGCCTATCCAATTACATACGTCCAACAAGATCTTTTGGATAAAATAACATTCAACGAATAAGTGATAAGTTGTTTTGCATGCCCTCCTACAAAGAAAATAGATTCTTGGTCCTTGAGTACTCTTTTTTGGTTGAGCCTTCCAAGTCATCACTCTATTTTGAAGAGATAACCACATAAACATATCCGTTTTCATTGGTTCCTTGACCTTCCATAACCCCTTCCACCACCAAGTTGGAGGATATTGTGAAATTTCCATTAATAAATAGTACCCTATCTTCATTGTATATTCACCTCCAGTCTTATTCTTGGTCCAAACAAAAATATCACTCTCATCATAAAGTCTTATGTGGGCTCTTTAAAATTATGAAATGAAGGATTCCCATCCCCTCTTCCATTAACCAACTAGCCCCAATTCAATATTTGACTTCCATGCTTGTGACCATATGTTCATTCTATCTGGAGGACTACAGTCCTTTAATGAAAAAAAATCAAATCTCATAAATTTTCTAACAATTCATTTGAAAATTTGACTTGCCTGCCACATCCCATAAAGGTGTCCTCACCTTCCCTCATTACTTCTCCATTACCCACATTCCAACCCAAATATCTACCTATCACCAAGAAGGAATAAACAATCACCTTCCAAAGAGAAGAGCCATTTTTCCAAGACTTATCGTCTCTCCTTATCCAAGTCAAGATCGAATCAGGTTCTATATAGTTATGAAATATCATTTTGTTCCAAATGAACATTTTTAAGATCCTGCCCACCTTCCTCAGGTTTCACAATCGACTTCCAACTCGCCTAATAGACTCCTTACTTCTCTTCTCTTCCACTCCAAAGAAAGTTTATGCAAAATTTTTCATTCTTCTCTAATACAAATTTGGGAATGTGAATCAAATATTTCCAATAGATCAGGATTTATTCCAGAACCAATTTGAGTAGAATAAATCTACCTCCTCTAGATAGCCAACAGTAACACCAATGGTTTATCCTCTTCTCTATCTTTCCAATGAGCCATCTCCAATCCTGTTATTTGTATGCATTTGTGATCCAGATTTATGAGAACAAAGAAATGAAACAAAGATATATAAAATTAACATAGATATGAAAAGAAAAATAATGGAGATACCGTGAAACTTAACTTCTATTCAATAAAGAAATCTATTGAAACTGTAAAATGCATAATGAAACAATCTTGCTCAAATGGTGGTAGCTAATCTCTGAGAAGAGATGTGGCGACTACACGCATTAGCCTGAGCACACTACAATGAGGACTCCAAGCCTTTTTATCATCAAGAAGTAATAAAAAAACCATAGACATCCAAAAACCTAACCCTAGGATATGAAGCGCCAAAATTCACGTGGGCCCCAATGGGGAAAGTTGGCACATCAACTTCCCGGGGTCGTAAATTTTGCATACAATCTCCATTTTAGGTGCATGATATCCCATTGGAAAGGTCTATCTGAGGACTACACATGTTTCCATCACACTCTGACTCCATCCACAATGTGATTGTGGCAAGCCTAAAAAACATTGTTTAGGGCCTCAAAACGACCCCGAAAGTTTAGTAACCAAAAAGCTAGAAAAAAACTTCCAAGATGAAAATTGCATGTGAGCCAGTTGGAAGAGGTGGGGGGGCATCGATATCCACCTTTATAAATCCTCAAAAACTAAGAAGAAATGGTATCCATTTCATTGAATGCCCCCATCAGATGAGGAAATTTCTGTTGAATTTGGCCCTAAGTGAGCCACTTGCCTTGGTGCAGGAGTTGCCTCACTTTGACAACACGATAAAGTTAAAAATTTTGTTGGTGAGTTCCCTTGAAATGTGTGTCCATGATCTGATCAGTGGATTCCTATTCCATGCAGTTAGGGTTGATATTTTTCAGTGTCAACTATTCTACTATCTTTGAGGTGTCCAATAACGGTGGAAAGTATGGTTGAAGGAGGTCCACATTAAACACTGGGTGAAAGTGAAGGAAGGGGGGAATGTTGAGCTTGAAAACATTGTCACCCATAGCTTTGGTGATGGTATAAGTTCCATAGAAGAGTGTATGAATCTTCATATGGGGTCATGTACGACGTTCTTTCTACAAATGGAAACAAGCTTTATCTCCCACCTGAAACGTGTGTGACATTCGGTTTTGATCATGGCACTTATTGTACTTGGAATTGGACATCTGAAAAATATATTGAACCTGTTGATGGATGTGATGGATTCGTTCAATGAATTGAGTTTATTTTTCGGCTTCGGTTTGAGCATGGGACGATTCTTCCTGTGTGGAAGAAAGGGGTACTGCAACATCCATAGGACCTAATGGTTGAAATCCCAACCCCACCTAAAAGGGGTTGTGGTAAGTTGAGCTATGTATGGATCTATTGTAACTATGTTGAACATAGGGAAGACTCTCATAACCATGTGTGTGGATGATTGGAATTGTACATGCACAATATATGCACAATCATCATGTTGAAGACCTCAGTTTGGCAATCTGTTTGGAGGTAGAAGGCCGTGGATTTGGTGATCTTGGTGTCCAGTCTTGATCAGAGGTTAGACTAGAATGTGATGATGAATTGACTATCTCGATATGAGATGATGGTTTTTGGTATCCCAAAATGTACCCACACCCATTCAAAGAAGAGCTTGGCAGTGGCCTCCACTGTGATTCTCTTCTTGTAGGTGGTCATAATTGTCATCTTGGAAAATCAAACAACAACCAAAAAAACATAGTCATTTCCATTCTTGGTTGAAGGAAGGATCGACATGAAGTCCATTGAGATGGATTACCAAGGTCTGTTGGGAGTAGGCATAGGTGTGTACATGCCTTGTTTCTTAATGGTCGGTTTGGAAATGGTGTAGGACGTGCAAGACCTAATATACTTGTTGACATCTTGTTGAAGTTTTGGAAAATAGAAATGTTGTTGCAACACTGCCACTATATTTTCTATGCTGAAGTGTCCTTCCACCCGCCTGTAGTGAGCTTCCCAAATCAGCTTCACTCACTCACTTGATGGGATGCAGAGATGGCCCTGGTGGAACAACAACCCATCCTGAAGATGGAAATTAGTGACAATTGTGTTTGTGACCAACATATGGTAGGTAGTGGAAAAGGAATGATATCTCTTGTAGATTTGGGTCCATCTGGAGGTCTCATGTTCGTAGGAGTGTAGCACCATGGTTAGTGATGAAACTAGAGTTCAACCGAGGAAGTCAGTGACAGAGTCGGTTTTCCCTGTCTTATACTTGATGTTGATATGGAACCGTTGCAAGTGTGTGGACCACTTATGAGATTAGTCATTCTGTATTTTTCCTTGTATCTGCATGAATTGTAGAGGCTTATGATTAGTGTGGATGATTGTCTCCTTCTTGAGAATGTAATTCTTTCACTAGTGGTAGGATTGTACAATGAAGTACATTTATTTTTTGTAAGTGGAGTACTTATAGGCAATATATGATAGTGTATCACTATGATAGGAAACAAGATTTCCATGTTGAGTGAGAACTGTGCCCACATCATATTTTGAATCATTTTTCTCAATATCAAAATACTAATGTAGGTCAGGTAATGAGAGCACCGTGGCTACGCACAAGAGTTGCTTCAAATCCTCGAAATATTTCTGTTGTGAATGGCCCCACATTAAAGTTTCCTTGCAACCACCCCTGGTCACTTGGCTAAGGGCCCATGCAATGTGGGAGAATGCCAACATGAACGTGTGATAGAAATTGGCAAGGCCTAAGAAGCTTTGAAGCTCAATGAGTGTGGTTGAGGTTTTCTAGTCACAAATGACCTGTATCGTTGTTGGATTGACATGCACCCCATGCTCATCAACAATGTATCCTAAGTACTAGACCCTGTTCATGTCGAAGGAGAATTTTTCCATATTTTCATATAGCTTTTGTTGTCGCAGAGTGTGTAGAACCTACTGAATATGATGCAAGTGTTCCATCCAAATCTTGTTGAAGATGAGGATGTCATCTGATTACACCACCGCAAAAAAATTGGCGAAAGGCTACAAGATATCATCCATCATCCTCATGAAATTTGTTGGGGCATTTTTCAAGCCAAAGGACATGACCAACCATTCAAAAAGACCTTCTTTGGACTTGAAGGAAGTATTCCATACATCAGTCTTCTCTATTGGGATCTGGTGGTAGCCGTACTTTAGATCAATCTTACCGAAGTATTTGTCCCCCTTGAGCTGGTCAAGGAGATCATCAATTTCAGGAATTGGGTACTAGTTCCTGACTGTGATTTTATTTAGGGCCCGGTAATCAATGCAAAATCACCAAGTCCTGTATTTCTTCTGCACAAGCACAATTGGCCTTCCACAAGGTGATGAGCTTGGTCGAATGTGCCCATTTTCGAAAAGATCTTGGATCTGGAGCTTGATTTCCTCATTTTTTGATAGAGAGTGGTGATAGACTATCCCATTAGGTAGTGGTTCACTGAGGGTCATATTGATTGAGTGCTTGACCTAATAATGCAAAGGTACCCCAGTGGGTGAGGAGAAGGCGTCTTTGTATTCTTCCACGACCTTATCCACTTGCTTCTTCTGTGTGGAGAGACCTTTCATGGAGGCCATGGATGTGGCTGCAAACTTCCTCTCACTTTCAGCATGAATCATGAAGAATACAAACTTCTTGGTCTGAAAGATGACCTTCCTACATTGCTTGGAAGAGATCAAGGAAATGGAAATAGGTGGGACTACCTCGAGTATCCTATACAATTTCCTATCCAAAGTAATGATAACACTACAAGGCCTAGACTCATATACAACATGAAGTTTCCATAAATAAGGTTGACCCAAAATAACATCACAAACTTCAAGGGGGGTGACATCACACAATACCTCATATTTGAAGGGCTTGATGTCGTAGGGTAGGCGACATTATTGGATGACATGGAGATCGCTCCCTTGGTAGAGCGATCTGATGGTGTATGGTTGTGGGTTTGTTGTTGTTCGCAAAGCCAACCACTTGATTACCTCCACTAATATGAGGTTCTTTTGGCTATCATTATCAACGATGAAGTGTAGCGGAGTACCCATCGCTCACATCTATGAATGAAAGAGGCCCTCATCTTCCTCTGGTTCATTAGGTTCACCGGGATGGACCTTGGTGGTATAAATGGTGGCACTAGGTTCTGAATCAATGATATGTCTCCCTTTTTCTTTTCCTAACTCAGAGTCAGAGCCCACATATGATTTATAGGCTTTCACCTCGGCCACCAATGACTTCTTTGAGCAACATTCAATAGTGTTATGCCAAGGGTTCTTTTGGAACTCACACCACTTCCCCGTGTCTTTGTTTGTCTTCCCATTTTCCTTCTTTGTTTGAGGCTTAGACTAGTTGTCCTAAGGTTTTTAATCCTTGCTCTGTCCTTTTTTTTTCGGGTTGGAGCCACATTTTCCCTACTTCTACTATGAGGGGTTCACATACTCAAATTGTCTCATCTTTTGTTTAATCTTTTGCTCGATTTTGATAACATATCGATAGGTCACACCCAAGGATGAGATGTCCAAAAACTCCATGTTTTTCTCGATGTATCGATGCATACCATCGTGGTACTTGAGTACTAGATTTCTCTTAGAGTCTTCGATACCCAAATTGGTGCACAAGGTATGGAAGACATTGGTGAAATATGACACTGTTTGGTCCCTTTCCTATCGCGGTGTGGTCCATCATATATATAAGTCATCATAACTTCCAACATGGTAGTATTTTTCCTTAATAGAATCCTTGAAAGAACCCCAAGTGGGTGTGACTACAAATAATGTAGATTCATCTATTGTCTTTTTATCATAGAAAGTCTCCAACCAATCTTTGACATGGGGGATGGCCTTGACTGAAAATGTAATATTTTCTCTATCAAAAAAGTTATGGATATGAAAATGCCCTTCTATAAGGTTTAACCATTTGTATACAACATCGCAATCTATTTTATCTTCAAATATAGGAATATCAAAATTGATGTGTACCTTGAAGGGGGCGGTGCCTCTACTTGAGGAAGATGCGTCGCCTGTTGGCAGTGGTCAAAGGATTTGCACAAAATTATCCATCATCTCATTCTTCTGTCATGCAATGGATTCCTAGAGAAATAGTTTAAAGGGATCTCTTGCCACATCATCTCTATTTTATTCCCCCATGAGTGGTCGGGTTCGGCGAGACCGATCTTGCAAAATCTCAACTGGTTCGAGTCCCAACTACTTATACCCTGACCTCATTGGGGACATGCACAAAGAAACAAATGAAGAGAGTACCGCTCTGATACCACTAATATGGATTTATGAGAGGAACAAAATGAAACATAGGTCTATAAAATTAACAAAAATATGCAGAGAACAATAACAGAGATACAATGAAACTTAACTTTTATTCAATAAATAAATATGTTGAAACTGTAAAATGTAGAATGAAACAATCTTGCTCGAATGGTCATAGCTAATCTCTCAGAAGAGATGTGGCGGATATGTGCACTCTCTTGAGAACACTAAAATGAGGCCTCCAATCCTTTTTAGCATCAAGAAGTAATCAGGAAAGCCTAGACATCCAAAAACCTAATCCTAGGAGATGAAGCACCAAAAGTCATGTGGGCCCCGATGGGTTAAGTTGGTACATCAACTTCCAGAGGTTGTAACTTTTTCATACGAAATCCATTTTAGGCACACAATATCCCATTGGAAAGGTCTATATAATGAATACACATGTTTCCTTCACACTCTAACTTTGTCGATAGTGTGACTGTGGAAAGCCAAAAAACATTGTTTAGGGCCTCAAAATGGTTGTGAATGTTTAGGACTCAAAAACCTGGAAACAAACTACCAAGATGAAAACTATATGTGAGCCAGTTGGAAGAGGTGGGCGGCCACCAATATCCACCTAGATAAATCCTCCCCCCTTAGGAAGAAATGGTCTCCATTATGTTGAATTCCCCCATCAGATGAGGAATTTTTTTTGTATTTGGCCACAGGTGAGCCACTTGTTTTAGTGTAGGAGCTTCCCCTCTTTGACAACACGATAAAGATAAAAAAAGAATTGGTGATTACCTTTGGCCTATGTTTCCATGATATTATTAGTGGATTCCTATTCCATGTAGTTAGGGTTTATATTTTCCAGTGTCAATTGTTATGCTATCTATGACGTGTCCAATAATGGTGGAAATTATGGTTGAAGGAGGTCCACATTAAACACTAGGTGCAATCCAAGGAAGGGGGGGATGTTGAGCTCAAAAGAATTATCACCAACAAACTTGGATATGGTGTTAGGTCCATAGTGGAGTGGACGAAGATTCATATGGGATCCTATAAGGTGTTCTTTCTGTAAATGCAACCAAACTTTATCTCCCACCTAAAATCTATGTGGCACTCAATGTTGATCATGGCATTGCTTGTACTCTGCATTGGAATTCTACAAAATATCATGAACTTGTTGGAAGATGTGTTGGATTTTGTTGGTTTGTATTCTCTGAGTTATACCTTTAACATGATTTGACCCAGGTTCAAGTCTACTGGGGTTCCAACAAATCCTCTAAAACTATCGACCCTCCTGGTAAACCAAAAGGCACCGCAGTACATGGTGTGCACTGTGCAATCTCACTCGAGATAGTCTTAATGGATGACTGCAATACTCAAGTGTTTCCAGTCCAGTATTGAATGGAGATATGAGAAGTGTGCACTGAGATTTCTATTTAACTTATTAAATCAATATACTGTCATTCCCACTTATGCATACAATGTAATCAAACCCATTAGCTCATTCATTCATCATGCTAACATCTACTCATAAACAATAAAAGAGACACAAGTATTCAATCACATAACACATGTTTTACCTTGGTTCACCCCCCCTAGGATACATCCACAAATATCTGGCTCTCAAGCTCTTCTATTATGGTAGTTCCAAAACTACAGTGTCGTGCGCTTTACAACTCATCCTCAATTGTGTCGAGATCTATTATGAGGCGGTCTAGATCACACCAGGCTCCTGAGCATATGATATAACCCTCAATATATACCCTCCTGACCCCTCTATAGCTCAACAACTTACAAAATTAGATTGGATTACAATAGTATTACTGACCAAACCCAACTCTCTCTCTCTCTCTCAAAACCATTCTTTCATGATCTCCCAACTACTGCCTAGGTATATATATATATATATATGTGTGTGTGTGTGTGTGTGTGTGTTTCTGGCTCATCAACCATTAAAATGTATTACAAAAACCCTAACCCTAACGTCGTTAGGTATTCCATGCATGTGAACGTGATGCTCTTCCTTCCGGTTGTCACTTTCCTGGTGCATGCCTTTCTTCCCAAAATAGCCTTTCTTTTTTGATTAGGCTTGCTTCCAATAGGCCCCCAACACTGACATGTGGCTCATCCCAAGCCATCTAGCCCTTGTGTGATTCATCGATCTCTCTTGTGATCGTTTGTAACTTCTCCCTGAGCTTCGTTGCTTGCATTTGTGCCTGCATGGTCTTCTCCTTGAGTGTGTCCAATACCTTCACTGCAATCGCGTCGTTGACCAACCTTACACATTCTTCCTGGGTTTGTGCCATATATATTTTGGCTTCCTATGCCTCTGCAATGAACTCTGTTGCTCTCTCTTGGAGCAGTTCCATTTGATCTTGGCGCTCCTTTTTCTATGTTTGCGTAGTTATGAGTTCTTCTTGCAGTTTCTTCATGTCCTGTGCTCCTTTGACGCGCTTTGTGATCGAAATTGTCTTCTTCCTCTGCTTGAGGTCCTGGATAGATGCACTTATCCTTTCTCCTTCCTAGTTCCACTGCTGGACCTGCGGATCGTCTTCCAACTTCGTCCAGAGATGTGCTTCTTTCTCGAACAAGCCGGTCGCCACATGGACTTGTTGCTCTATATCCTTTATCTTCTCATGGACTTGTCACTCTATCTCCTTTGTTTCCTCTTGTTTCCTTTTCTCCCTCACCACTGGTGGAGGGGTGGGTGTGAGCTTCTCCCAGAGATGCTCGATCTCCTTTTGGTATTGATCGATTGTCTGCACAATCTGATCAACCTTCTCTGTCACTATGAGTTTGGTTGTCTACGCATGCTTTGGGATTTTCTCGTAGGATACAACCACTTTCTGTTGCAGCCCATTTGCACGTTCCTTCTCTTATTTGGTCTCAAGATTATCCTGCTTGAGTATCAATTCCAACTTGTCTTGATTGTCCTTTGTCTGCTACAATTCCGATATCTCCGTGCATGCATGATACTGTACCTCCTGTGTAATGTTGACTTGTAGTTTATACAAGACCTTGGTTTGTATCCATGTCAATACCAACCGTAGTTGAGCCAAGTCCTTGAGGGCTGTCTGCCCCGTGATTTTGTGCATGTGCAACATGCTGGGTGTGACGTGAAATTTTTAGCTCGGTTGTATTTTCATCTGGATCCTATCCTGCTCTCTTGATCCAGCTTCACCTCCTATATGTGATGCTGACAGACCTATTTTTATGATGTTGTCGGTTGCCTGTGCTTCCCCGATCTGCCTGAGGAGTTGTCACATGTATGCCAACTCTTCTCCAATTCTGTCCCTTTGGCATGCCGAAGTTTTGAAATCTTTGACTGTGTGATCCTGGATCATTTGGGCCACCATGTCTACATCATCCTTAGTGATCGTGTATTTTGGGGGAGTTCTATGTGCCTTCACCTTCTTGCATGCACCCCCTATCTGGGTGACTGGCCTCTTACTTTGGCCTTGCTCTTGTGGAGTAGCACTTGATGGAGTTTCTTGTGTTGTCTCAGCCTGTGTCTGTTGTACCTGTGGTGCCTGTGTGTTTTTCTTCTTCCCCGTCTGGGCGCCTGTATTGGATGTGCCCCCTTTCTTCTATTGTGCCTTATTCTGACATGTCCTTGGTTTCTTGGGAACTATTACTTCCTCGGGTTGTGTCTATTCCTACCTCACCTCCTCAACATGTGTGTATTCTTGTCTTACCTCCTCCTTCTCTATCTCTGCGGGTATTTCTCGAGTGAGGACTTGAATCCTCCATTCATATTCCCAATCCTTAATGGCCATTTGTATGTCCCCCTCCATGATGCAGTAATGTAGTTGTAGCCATTGATTGTCGGGTTCCTTCCGCACCTGGATCCACATCGCATGTCTAGTGGATTTGAAGTTGGCTATGCCCTGATATCGTGCAACAACTTCCAGTGTTACCCTTCAAGTGTTGGCGATGGTGTCTTGTATGCCACAGATATATCCTTCAAATATAGTTTCATTCGATTTCCTATTCTTGGCATCCGAAGCAGCTCCAAGTGATAAGTATCGTGCTCCATGGAAGGGTTTGGGTTTAGTGGGAAAAAATGACTACTTTGGCTCCTTCCATCCCATCACGGCTATCAGGATGAGTATCCATGAATAATGAAATTATGTCCCCAGATCCTGCACATCCTTGCATTCGTCTAGGAACAAATTCAACTAATAAGGGGCCTAGCTAAGTGTGGTGCCCTCAACACACTGTGCTGCAGCTGCAAAAACCCCGATCGAGAATTCCTCCTTACGGAATTTCCTGAGAAAATTGATACCATAATTTTTGTGTCCATTCTTGTCGCGATGTCACTGATGCGCCTGATAATGATTCTGTGCAACCCCCTTTCAGTTCCATATTTCTTCTTCATCTCCTCAGCTAGTGATTTCTCCTTTATTTTTTCCTCCAGGAACTGTGTAAGATCCATACCCCATGATGGAAGCTCTATGATGTATGTGATGAGCTCTACATCTATTGAAACGATTTGTTCCAGCAATAGATATCCTCCATCTGTGACTGACATCAGCTGCTTGACACAACTGTTTTCATATTGGCCTCTCCCAAAGTGTGATACGTCCAACAGACCTAGGATTCTGATTTTGGCCACTCCTGGTGCCCACTTGAATGGTTGATGGATTGGTACCCGAAAGGGTCCTATACCCACAGTCTGTAGGTAGACCTGGTTAGAGAACTATGGGAACTTATCCATGTTTGTTACATCATGGTCTGAGTACCTCAATTTCTCTACATATCCTAGCAAATTTGTTGGTACATGTACCCCTTCCGTTATGCACGGAAAAACAATTGTTGCAGCGGGTTGTCTGCACGGTGACCTAGGTACCATCTCCTTGTCCTTTTGCTATGGTGATTGGATTGAGGTTCCTACCTCCATTGTTCATTCTTCAACATACTCCTCTAGTTAGCCAACAATATCTTCCACTACTCCCTCTTGTGGTTATTCTGATGTGGTTGTCTAGGATTATTCCGGTGGGACTGTTTCTTCCTAGTTTGGAGCCATCCCATTGAATCTTGGGGCTTCTTCAGGGTTTTTTGGGTGCCCTAGGTTGCCTGCATCTTCAGCCGGTTGGCCCTGTCCTTCTTGCGGCGTATTAATGACCATACCCACTAGTGTTTTCTGTTGGTTTTCCTCCACAATAGGTGTGGGGATTCCAGGTGTTGTATCTGATGATGGTATTTCGTCCACATTGATGACTTCTAGCGGCTAATATGGTTGTTGTTCTATTCCCTGTGGTTGTAATTGTGATATAGTACTACTTCGAGATCTTGTGGTAGTCTGGCTCAGTTCTCCCTGTTTGGGTGGTGCCATGGTGGTAAAGTTGTCGATTCCCGAGCTCAATGGATTCTGTAACCTTTGCAACCTTCACTCTTTTCTTCATATGCTCTCTTGCTTTGTGCCTTGCCTAATTTTGCAATAACCTTTCCTCTCTCGCATTCTTATTTTGTATCGGCGTCATGTGAAGCTTGTCGGAAATGTTACCACGATTATGGTTTAAATGAACCATTGATTCCTTCGTACTTTCCATTGATCACCCTTTCCATCACCAGTTAGCATGATTAATCTGGCATCCCGTTAGTCTTTTCTGGCATTCAACTCTGATAGCCTCTGTCAATTGGTGCTTCTTTTGCCATATCTTCCTTTCCCGCTTGTTTTTTCTCTATGGTGATTGTTGGCCTTGTCTCCATCGAGCTCGTATTGCCGAGTGTGCATGATCCTTCTATTTTTGATGCATTCTCCTTCTAGTTTCGGTGCACTCTTCCCCTGTTGTTACCTTTTTATGCCCTACACTATATCTTTTTTTTTTTATTGCGCGATGGCTTTCAATTCGTGGGTGGTCGAGTGTCCTTGTACAACTTTTGTTGGCTCCCGTTGATCATTCCTTTGAGTTTTGTGCCTCCTAATTCCTTCAACTGTACAACTCCCCCATCCGTGACAGATTTTACTTTGTATGGTCCTAACCAATGCATCCTGAGTTTTCCTGGATGTTCAAGGGATTTACCATCATACATCAACAATAAGTCTCCTTCCTTGAACGTTTTCCTCTTGATATGTATGTCATGCCACTCTTTGTCCCCTTCTTTCTGAAATTCTTGGTGGAACCCTGATAGGATCCTATATTCCTCCATGATTATCAGTTGATTAAAACTCTCTTGTACTGTGCCTTGTTCTGTCATGTTCGTAATTGTTTCTATGCGTAGACTAGGTACCAAAAATTCTAATGGCACCACTGCTTCTTGTCCATATACCAATCTGAATGGCATGTTTCCTGTCAAATTCTTTCATTTGGTCCTATATGCCCACAATATTGTTGGTATTTTAGGTCCCAATGATCCCTATTAATGTTACATATCTTTGTCAATGCATTTTCTAGGATTTTGTTAAAGGCTTCTACTGTTCCATTTTCCTGTGGATGATATGGTGTACTCTTTTGATGATGGACTTCAAATTCCTCAGTCATAGCCTTAATAATTTTTTTAATGAAGTGGGTGCCCTGTCACTCATCAAAATCCTTGGGCAACCAAATATAGTGATCACTTGTTCAAATAGAAAGTGTGTTGTTGTCTCTGCACTGCAATATTTGACTAGTGTTGCTTCCTCCCATCTTGTCAGCTATTCTTTCATAGTGATAATGTACCTTGCTCCTGTCCTCTTGGCATGTGGGTTAATTGGTCCCACAAAATCTATTGCCCATTTTTTGAATACCTGTAAAGTTACCTATGGTCGCAGGGGCATCTCGTCCCTTCTATTTGGTTTACTAACCCTCTAACATACATCACATTTCTGGAAGTACTCTTTTGAGTCTCTTTGAATGGTCAGCCACCATAGTCCTATGTGCAATAACTTCTGCATGGTATATTTTCCTGCTTATTTTCCTCCTGCTATTCCCTCATGGGCTTCTGCTAAGATCCTTGGTCTTTCTTGTTCCAGCACACATCTTCTAAAGATGCTATTTGCACCCTTTTTGTATAAGTGTCCTGCAATCAGCTGATAGTCTACAACCCGGATTACTGGGTTTTTCTTCTGCGCGGTGTTGTATTCCCGTGGTGCAGTTCTTGTACTCAAGTACTAGATGATATATGAAAAGTATTCATCGACGATATGGACTGAAAATAATAGTGCGTTCAGAAATTTTTCCTCTAAATTGGTAGTTTCCTCTTTGTTCCTGACCCTTGATAGGTGGTCAGGTCCTGCATTTAACTTTTGGGGTTTGACTCTTACTTCAAAATCAAATTCTTGAAACAATAGTAACCATCTGCAAATTCTCCCCCCCAACACTGGCTTGTTGACTGGGTACTTAAGGGTTCAATGATCTATGAACATCTTAAAATGTTTTCCAAGTAGGTAATTCATGAACTTCTGAAGTGCATACACCATTTCCATGCCTTCCTGCTCTGTAGTGTTGTAGTTCTGCTCAGAGTCTGATAGTTTTCTTCTTGCAAATTCTATGGTGTGATCCAAATCCCCTGCTCCTGGCTACACCAGAATAGCTCCAAGTGTTATGGCCGATGCATCTACATGTACGTGGAATGTCTTCTCCAAGTTTGGGAATACTAGTATTGGTGTTGTTACCATTTTTTCTTTCAGTGTATCCATACCGTGTTGAAAATACTCATTCCACTAGAACTTTGTATCTTTTCTTAACAATTTCTCCATTGGCGCAGTGATTTGTGCGTACACTTTAATAAATTTTCTGTAGTATCCTTTGTGTCCCAATGTCTCTCTTAGTTGATGGAATATTTTTGGTGGTGGTAGGTTAACGATTACTGCAATTTTTGCAGGATCTAATAGTAAACCTTGCTTGCATACTATATGGCCCAATAGTATCCGAAACGGTGTTCCGAACATGCACTTCTTTATGTTTAATGATATCTTGCATTGTCGACATCATTCTAACATCAGCCACAAGATCTCTACATGGTTTTTCAATAGACTACAAACTTTCCAGTCGTCCAAGTATACCTCTAGAAATTGGTGGATAAATTATTTAAACAAAGCTATGACTACTCTAGAAAATATTTTTGGTGCATTCTTTAGTCCAAATGACATGGTTGTGTACTGGTAGGATCCCCATTCTGTAGAAAACATGGTCTTGTATCTTTCTTCTGGTGCTATCTTGATCTGGTGGTAGCCTGAGAATCCATTAGTGAATGAGTAAACTTTGTGTCCTCCTATGTTCTCGAATACCTCATCCATGAAGGGTGTAGGGAACAGGTCATGTAGGCACACATCATTCAACTTCCTCAAGTTGATGCATATTATTATCCCACCTTGTGTTTTCTCTTGAACTACCATCAGGCTTATCCACTCGGATTCTTCCACGGGTTCTATGATTTCGGCTTCCAACATCCTATCGATCTCAGCTTTGAGTTTTTTCTTATATATTGGATTTAGTCTGTATGGTCATTGTCTAATCGGTCTTGCCTCATCTCTGAGTGGTATCTTCATTTCACCTAGCTCTCCTGCTATGCCCTTCATTTCTGTGAATGTTGTGGGAAATAGGTTGTTGTACTCACACAACAACTTTGTTATGATTTCCACTGTCTGTTCATCCCAGTAGTCTCCAATATTGGCTATTTTGGGATTCTCAACTATCCCAATGTTGACTTTCTTCACCTTGATCAACGCAACAATTACTTCTGATTCTAGAGGTGGACCTTCGAATTCTCTTTTGCCTTCAGCTTCCTCAATATGGATATTGCACGGGTCATCTTCCTCTAGTACTTCTTCTTGCACATGGTAACATGACATCAGTTATTTCACTATCTGTCTATTCTGTTGTTGTTCCTATGTTATGAGTTCAACTTCTGGTTCTTGGATGAATATCACCCCTCTTATTTTCTTAATTTTTTCATCTATGTTGGGGTTCTCATGCTTGAAAGAGAAAGTGACCGTAAAGTTATTTTGTAGTACTGTCCAGCTCGTAGTTCCTCTGCACAGTTCTTGGTCTATATACCAGTTTGTTGGTATGCCCTCTAATGTGTGTACGAAACGATGAGGACATTATTCTAGGGGTGTCATTTTCTACAATGCTCCTCAGTTCTCCAAGTGTTCCTCTAGTACCCCATATCCATCGTTCTTTTGTCACTGGTTGCTTCTGAATTATGTACCAAACCTTATGCACAATAATTGCTTGCATTTGTACCAATCCTTGATTGTGTCCTTATGTGCGACCCACCATCTTGCAGGTGTGGCCTTGAGTGCTATATCGAGTGCTGAGAGTCTCTGGTTTTCTAACACTTCATCTTCATAATGTGTCAAGAGTGCTTCTAGATAATTTACCCCATGGAAGCTAGGTGGTTCCTTTATCTCCATACCTACCCATCTTACTGCATGGTATATTCTTGTGCATCTTCTTGTGGAAAATTTATGTAGCCTCTATTGTCAGTTCTCTAAACCTGTATCTGAGTCTTACGTACATGAAGTAATTCTCTGGCAACTAAGTATCCCATCTGTATTTGGGTTCACGTAATCCTCATCTCATGCAGTTATTCTGTACAACTGGCTAATTTCTTGCAAGTCCAAGCAAGTAGGCTCTACAAGCCTTTCCCCTTTTGATGGGTCTAATGGCGCAATGAACCTGTATTCTCCTGACTCAAATGTCAATTTTCATGTCTTTAAGTTGATTATGGTCTGGTTATCAAACTCCCAATCCAATTTGAGCAATGTTGTATATGGTGTTGTGTCGTCCACTATCTCTATTACTTCAAATTCATATTTACTATGCACTCCATCCATATCTAGTGTCACTCCTTTCAGTCTCCCAATTGGTAGAACTCTGTGTTGGTTTTCTAGTTTCAGTTGAACGGATGAATATCCTAATGTGGGATCTCCCATACATTGCCATGTCTTCTTGGATAATACATTGACTTCGGATCCTAGATCCAATATAATATCTCCCATGTTGAAATATCCAATGTTGGCGTTCATCCTGAACTCCCTACTTTTTATTCTCCTTGTATGTAGGTGATTGATTGTTTTCTGTTCTAGTTTTCCTTCTATCTCTATGCTACAACTTTCTAATATATTTTGCAATATTTTGACAAAGGATGGATCATTTAGTAATTTTACACATGATTTCAAAAAGCCTTTGATTGTACTTACTTGTCCCAGGGGCTGCATTTCTTTGGTATGATCCAATGATGGAGGCATCTCGTATTCTGGTACTTTCTTAGTCTACTACATGGTTAAAGTCTACGCAATGTCAGGCTTCAAAAATTCTTGTCTGGCTTGCTTAATTATCTCCTTCTCGTTGAACTGCTTCCTTGGTTCAACGTTCTTCTTCACCCATTGATGTTGTAATGGCTCTTGTTGTACCGCATCATTTCCTATTTTAGCTCCTTTGCACGTAACAATGTTGATGTTTCATCCTTCCTCCCTCACTTCTACTGAAATACATTGAACATTCTGGTTGTTTTGATTCCTCTTTTCCTGGATCTTCCCTAATAGCGTAGCACATTCTTTCATGTCATGATTTGATGCGTGGAAATACATACAAGTCATTGGTGGAAGTGGACATTCTCTGGCAGAATGTCCTGGTTGTTGACAATTGTGACATACCATTAGTCCTCTACCTCTTCCAAAGACTCCTCTTGTTCATCCTCCACATCTGTAGTTAGCTCGATCCCTTCATGGTGCGTTGTAATGAGGTACCTAGTTATACAACGCGGTATTGTAGTGGGGTTTGTTTATGGATAAATTCATGAGTGCGGACACAGACCAATCTCCCCAAGATCCACCTGGATCTGGAACAAACCGTGACAGAATACTACTCTTTCCCTAGATCTAGATATCAAATGAACTAAGAGAAATGGATAGTGGACATACCTTATGAATGCTCTCCTTTAATCTCTTTTGTTCCTTGCTCTGCTCCAATGCTCTTGTGTCGTTTCAATCACAACAACACAAACCAATCACAACAAAGGCATTAATATATTCAATACCTAGTCTATACATGTGATCAAGGAAT
>JZKD02S1674784.1:140204-162265 GCA_000966675.3 Picea glauca
TTCTTTGTTTGTTGTTATTCTTAACCCTTTCCATAAGTAATCTCCTCAATATATAGGAGAAGATTGTTTAGTTACTTGGATAGGGAATGATCCCAAGATATCTGGAAAGTCAGTAGTTTGCCAACCATTCGAACTCCAACTCATCCTTCTAGAAGATTCTTTCTAGAAGAATCGAGAACTTATTCATTTTCTCCTTTAGAAACATATCCGCACCCTAGCCATTAACACAGTGCGGAAATTCCGCAACCAAGATGAATGCAGCATGCGGAAATTAAGGATTTCCGCAGGAGAGTATATATGCAGCCTGTGTACTTTCTTCAAAATATGATTTTTGAGAAAATGACAAGTGTAACCTTCTTCAGGAAAAATTCCTTAATGAAGAGTTTGATCTTCTATCATCATGACATAATCATAATATCATCTCGATAACCAAAAATGTGGATAACAGGGTTGTGTTGCATTATGTGATTGTTACACAGTGTTGTATGGGGATGGTACTTGGATAAACTGAGGTGTGGCTTGCTCAGTCATCATTTCTTCCTGCACCTTTTTTACCCATGATTTTGGTAGTCATGATGATGTTTTGATTATGGAGTACTCAGGATCTTCATTATAACTTTCTCCTGAGAAAAGTTACCTTCATCTCTTTCCAGAAATCACATTTTTGAGGACTGTTCGCAGGCTACTAGAATATTTGCCTGCGAGAATGTATGATTCTCGCAGGCTGCCTTAAGCCAGGGTGCGAGAAGTTTGCACTGTGTGTAACTGCTAGGGTGCGAACTCTTTCTTAAACAAGGAAAAATATAAATTCTCAAAGGTTCTAGAATGGAATCTTCTAGAAGGATGAGATGGCATTCGAGTGGTTATCCTAGTACTGGATTCCCTGATATTTTGGGATCATTCTTATCGAAGTAACTAATTCATTCTCTCCTATAAAATGAGAGGATTCTCATGGAAATGGTTAGAAGAAAACAAGGTTAAACAAGACATTGGAGAATTGGTTTAAGATTGTGTGAAGGATTGAAGCTTGAACACCAGGCTGAGAAACTACAACAAAGACATCACAAGGGTTTTGATCTTCTTCATGCAATTGAGCAAGTGTGTGTGTCATATCCAAGGGCCATCGAAAAGAAGTTTGCGACATGAAGGCTCAGGTTGTAATCTTTACTTTCCATCAATATGATACAGTAATATGTCCCTTTCCCATAAAGCTATATTCACTTTATTGTATAATTCCTTGATCATATACATAGATTCACTGTTGAATATATTGAGTTGTCTTCACTTTGATTGGTTTGAGTTGTCTTGGTCTAAACTACGCAAGAGCATTGGAGTGAAGCCAGAGCAACAAAGACCATAGGAAGCGATAATAAGGTATGTATTTGTTCTTGCCTCCCATTTAATTCAATAGTCAAAATCTAGGGAAAGAGTATTATTCTGTCTTGATTTGTTCTAGATTCAGGTCGATCTAGGGAGATCGGTTTGTGTCCGCACTTATGGATTTATCCAATAACAAAATTGGTGACTCCACTGGGGAACATCCCATTTTCTTTGTGGCTTTTTGTATTTTTCTGTGGCCATTTTCTCTGGTTCTACTTTTCTCCTCTCCTATCAATCTTTGAGTCTTCAGGATATCCTGATAGACCTTCTGGGTCCAGAACCCTTTGTCAGTTTTACTTCAATTTTTAAATTTTTTATTATGTTCAGGAATTCTCGCACTGCACTTCATTGCAGCATGCGAGAACTGGTAGGGTTCGTATCCCACCTATAGGTTTCAGTGCGAGGCTCTCGCACCTTGCTCAAAGGTCACCTGTGAGAATCAGTGATTCTCGCACTGTGTAACATTGCCTGCATGCGAACATGATTTTTCAAAATTTTGAATTTGAGTTTTGGTTTTTCTAACTGCCCAGATCAGTTGGATTACCTCTCTTGAGGTTCTTGGACCATTGATTGATTTATTTATTTCTTTAGTTTGCTTGCGTGAACAGTCTTAGGATTTCAAGGTTTTTCTTGTCCTTTGTGTCTTGACTTTCGTTTCTTGACTCTTCTTGGCAAAAACATTCTCTCTGACTTCAGATTCTGAGTGTGTTTGATTAGTTGAGAACCAGTGATTGGTTGAAAGTTTATTTGGTTGAAGGTTTTTCTTATTTGCTTATTGGTTAGAAAGATCATTTTCTTTTGCATTCGAGAAGACTACTTTGGTTTGCTCTTTATTTTTTCTTTTGTTGAAAGAGTTGATTGGGTTGGTTATTGTTTGATTCTTTGGTTATCGAGATTGTTGAAGTATTTGAAAAGACACATAGAGAATTGTCATTTGTTAAATGATTGTTTGTGTTGGCATTTGAAAGGAAATTTTGCATTGTAGTACAGGGTTGATCTGGAAAATTTTCTCTCTCTCCCATACATAGGGTTCATTGAATGAAAGTGATACATTTCATTCTCATCTTTGCATTGTTTGGGTCAGAGTCATACAACATAAGTTTCATTTCCATTACCTTTGAGTAAACAACAATTCTTAAGAACATTGCGTAATCATAAAACTTATCTAGTAACTCTTTTCTAGGGCTCTTTTACACCAACATTTAGCTAGGCTAGCGCTTTGGAGTAGGAAGAGAGATACACTCTCCAAAAGCACAAAACACACAATAGAATCTTGTGTTAGGGAGTGTTAAATTCCATTTGCAACATCTTGTCCTGGGCAACCCTTCTCACACAAGGGTCAAACATTAGGTCGCATTGATATCGACAGAGTTACTCACCCTGTTTTGTTGGTGTCAGTGTAGATATTGCACGTATTACGGGGATCACTCAGAGGTATACCCACAATGATGAGTGGAAGCCTTTTGAGTTGATTTTTGGCTAGATACCCTGCCCTTGCATGTGGATCGGACTGTCAACTGTTCCCCCAGGATTTACTGTTGTTTTTGGTGACCTTAGTGGCCTATCTCTCTAGGATCTTACCCGAGGTGACTGTGAAGGGGAAAGTCTTCATGGTACCTGGAATTGACGTTGACCAAACTCACTCGGACTCCTTGGACGGCATACCCACGATTATGTGTGGGAGCTTGCACCAGGGTGTAAGTCCGTTAAGCAGGTCGTCAGCGTAAATTTTCCACCATAGCCCCGCCCCTTCTCGTCTCATTGTTGCGACGTTGGATTTCATCACCAACTAGTGGATTCGACATTAGAAGGTTTTGTTTGCTTGGTGATTGCTTCCTAGATTTTTGTTTACTAGCGCGTGTTGTTTGTTTCTCGAAGTTGACCATAGGAGTTTCTTCGCGGAGCTTGTCACTCATTTACAATAGCTCCCCCACGTCGTTCACGTAGAATGCAGGGTTTATCTCCAGAGCATCTGGATGGTTCACAACCCTTGCCTACAGCTACCCCTAAGGGCTCTCCTGAGGACTCTCCTCAACAGAGTCAAGTCTCGAACATTTCTACACCACCTCCACCGGTAGAACGAACTGACTCTCTAGAACCTTTTCGAATTACCAATACTAGAGAGGACTTTTGAATTCGCCGTGGTGAACGACCCTTTGTGCGATTAAATTCTTCCAGAGAATTAGTTGTTAACTCTTCTGGATCACCCATTGGGCCTCTTCCCAGTATATAAGGCCAAGATCCTTTTTGGTCAGTAGACATCTGCAGGGGCCTCTTTAGTCCTGAGTCACCTGTGGTCTCCGAAATCAACCCTTCGATGTTTTCTGAGACAGAGACTATACCGTTGAATACTACCTATCACTTTACTCTCCCTGCCGAGATGGCCCATCTCGTTATTAATACGAGTGTCCCAAATGGATTCACTACAGCTGGTCTTGCTCCTATAAACACCCAGCGAATGCCCAATGTCACTCCAACACTACCACCCGGATACCATGCGTTGAATTCTTTTTTGAATGCTTCCTTTCCAACACCTCCGCAAACCCCATCTGGTACTCCTGGTGCTTCTTCTTTTCATGGGCACCCTATTCCCGGTTTTATTCCGACACTCCCTCAATTTCCTTCTGGAAATCTTAATCTTGGTGGAACTATACCGACCGTTGCACCAAACTTGCAGATTCCCGTTGGTAGGCAAGGTGGTACGCTTCAATTTCCTCTTACTAAACACAATCCCATTCCTACACAACCTTCGATTGGAACACAACTTTCGGTTGGAACTTTGCCTGTGGTCGGGGGACCAACCTCACCTTTTGGACAAAATATACCTCCTGCTTTGGCCCAGTATTGGAATCAGATGTTACAAAATATTCCTCAAACGACTGGGGGGCAGCAGTTTCCTGTCCCTACTATAGGCCAACCATATCCAGGCGTACCTAATCCTATTTGGGGTATGAATTCTCAAGGATACAATCCCTACTCATGTCCCCACTCAAGGATACAATCCCCCGAGTTATTATCCTCTCCAACCACCACCGAATCAGCACGGGTCTTCCCATTATGGGCAGACTACTTACGGTCCTACTGGTTTGCCGACAGGGCTCCCACCCCAAAGCCACCAGTATCCACAGGTGAATAGACAATTACCTTTTCTTTCTACTTTGGATTTGCCATATTTGTCTAGGATTTTGAATGATCCTATTCGTCACTCTCCCCAATGGCCTGTTATGCCAGCTAAGCTTCCTTCGAACATTCCTAAATTTGACGGTAAAGTGGGAGAGGACCCAAACAATCACGTTATGAATTTTCACTTATGGTGTTCATCCAACTCATTGATGGATGACTCTGTTCGATTGTGTCTTTTTCAATGAACCCTTACCAGTTCTGCTGCGAAGTGGTATATTGAATTACCACGAGGTTTCTTCTCTGATTTTAACACTTTAGCTATGACTTTCCTTACGCATTACCAGTTACCGATCAGTTATGATACAAGGACTGAGATTTTAACTTCCTTAAAACAAAGTAAAGGCACTCATATATCTAATCATATTCATGAGTGGCGAAGGAGATGACGTCTCATTAAACTTGAGCTCCCTGATCAGTTGTTGGCGGAATGGTTTACAAAATATTTTGTGAACGAAATAGGTAAGGAGATCGCTATGGGTGGTGTTGTCACGGAAGAGCAGGCTATAAGTCGTGCTCAATATCTTGATCTCGTTTATTTACAAACGGGAACTCTTTATGACTTACTACCTGATTTACCTCGTCCAAATGCTTCCAGCACTTCAACTACTCCAGCTGCCTCTCATGCAGCTGACGATGTGATTGGTACGGCCCAAGCCCAATTGCATTCTGTTTCGAACTCCAACCCTAAGTCTGCTTCTTCTAATGTTCAAAATACTCCGTCTCTTTCCACTCTCACCGACAAAACTTCTGAGGTAAATTCCATCCAATCTACCCCGGCTAGTAAAAACAAATCTAAAAAGAGAAGAGGCAAGAATAAGGAGGGAAAAAATAACAATCCAGCAGAGCAAATTAAAAACACTCCTGTTGAAGATCGGGATAAGCACAAACCACACTACCCTTTCCTTATCTATGGTGACGATCACTACATGAAGGATTGTCCACGACGTGCCGAGGTTACTAAGTTCCTTCAAGGGACCTCAAAACCTTCTACCCCAGTAGTCCTGTCCCAACCCTTCCCATCTCAACAACAGGCTCAGTTGGTCATTCATGACCAACCATCCTCTTCTACGACATCATATGTTTTGATGTGTACTGGTGATTCTAAGAAAAACAACGTTGCACTCACGACTAGAGCCAAATATTATACTCCATCTAAGGAAAAGGTTGATGATGTACCTCCTACATTGGTCCAACCCTCTCCAACAACTCCACCTACCAACGGTCCTCTTCATCTTGAACGACCGAGCCTTGACACAGTTCTGTGACCCCCCCCTAAGGGTGTCGTTAGGAAATCGACTTTCAATTCTCATGCACATGCGACCCAGAACTACAGCATTGTGGAAGATTTGGCCCAGGCACCTTCAGTGATGTCAGCCCTTGAATTCCTTCAGTCTTGTCCTGCACAACAGAAGGCACTGTTGAAAGCTATAGGTGGAATTGACCCAACATATACGAATTTGATAGTCTTTGACTTGGATGATCACATTTCATGGTTACCCCCGCAACTTGCATTCCAGATACAAGTTGTTGTTTCTGACAAGAACATTTGCCGAACTGTTATCAATGAGGGTGCCTCAATGTGTGTCATGTCTTTTTCTTGTTGGAAATCCATTGGCTCTCCTCCCTTGAATGAATCACAAAAAACTCTTAAAGCATTTAATGGCTTGGGTTTTAAGCCTTACGTTGTTCTTCCTTCATTGTCTATCACACTAGAAGGTAATACGGTCCAAGTTGAAGTGGAAGTTTTCGATGCTCCCCTTGATTATAATCTTCTACTTGGTCGTAGCTCCATCGATTCCATGCGTGCCGTTGTGTCAAACCTTTTCCGTGTAGTACATTTTCCTCATCAAGGAAAGGTTGTTACCGTTGACCAAATTTCCTTCTTCAATTCTGATACTCATACTGGAAACGTGCCGTTTATTTCTAAAACCCCACCGGGTTATGAGAACGTCGGTGTAGGCTTGTTAAAGGACTCCTCGTTAATGGGTACTTTTCCCATTCCACCACTCGATGTTCCATGCCCATTAGTTTCTTCTATCAACATGATATCCACCATGCCTCACGAACTTCCTGCGTCACATGACCCTTGGATTGTCCCTGACCCTGTAGATCATCTTCATTTCGGTGACGTCATGTCGTTAAGTCCGGTTGAGTCTTCTTATCACACCATTCAATCAGCAACACCTTCTACCTTTTCTCTTGATGAGTTGTCTCCTGATCCTTTTCGTGTTATTTTTCCCACTTACGAGATGATCATGTCCGTCATGGAGGACACCCCTTGGGACGATGGGCATCATCGTTCCATACTCTTTTTGTAACAACACACTCTTGAGAACTACCAATGGATTTCGACTCCATCGATCGTTGTTGTCATTTCGACTGTTCTCAGGTCTATACAAGATGTGTTTGCCGAAGGGAACCTCAGTAATATCTCGCCCATGATTCCCATTGACATATCTATAAAACCTGGAATTGTTGAAAATGTCCATATTGGAGCTTCGTGTTCTTCCGACGAAATTGTCACCTATACCTCACTGTTTAAAGAATTTCGTGATATCTTCGCTTGGAGTTACGAAGAGATGTCAGGTATCGACCCTGCAATTGTTGTACATGAGATAAAGACATACCCCGATGCCAAACCCGTCCGGCAACGCCTTCGTCCAGTTCACCCCCGTAAAGCGGCGACTATCAAGATTGAAGTTGAAAAGATTCTAAAAGCCGACCTTATTTATCTGGTGGCTCTTACAGAATGGGTTTCCAACCCTGTCCCGATTGACAAGAAAGGTGGCAGTATTCGTGTATGTGTTGATTATAGGGATATTAATAAAGCTTGTCACAAGGACAATTTTCCTACCCCTTTCGTCAATCAAATTGTCGATGATTGCACCGGAAGTGAAATCTTTTCCCTCATGGATGGTTTCTCCGGCTATAATCAAATTAACATTGCTCCTGAGGACCAACATAAGACTGCCTCTATTTGTCCTTGGGGTACTTTTGCCTATAGGAAACTCCCTTTCGAACTTAAGAATGCGGGTGCTACTTTTCAACGGGCTATGTCTTACGCTTTTCATGATATAAAGCATATCGTTCAACACTATTTGGACGATTTACCAGCTCATTCTATGCACAGAATTGATCACCCTACCCACCTCCGGGCTATTTTCGTTCATTGTTGATTCTACCGGATACAATTAAATCCTCATAAATGTGTTTTCTGTGTAGAATCTGGCCGTCTTCTAGGTTTTATCATTTCGCGTCAAGGGATCCAGGTGGATCCTATTAAGGTTGAGGAGATCCTTAATATCCCTCCTCCTTCTACACTGCGCTAGTTGCAAAGTTTGCAGGGGAAAGCAAACTTTCTTCATTGTTTTATCCCTAATTACGCTGAGATAACTCATGGTTTTACGCGACTACTAAAGAAAGATTCGAATTTCGTTTGGGATACAGTTGCAAACAATTCTTTTGAAGCTTTGAAGTTGTCTCTAACGCGAGCTCCACTTATCTTTCCACCTGATTATAGTCGCGATTATTTCCTTTATCTTACGGCCTCGAAGTACACTATTGGCATGGTTCTCGTCCAAGAGGATGATGCACACGACAAACATGTTGTTTACTACTTGAGTAGAATTCTCACACCAACTGAAATCAAGTATCAACATGTTGAGAAACTGGCCTTGGATGTCGTTCAATCCGTTCAATGCTTCCGGCACTATATCCTCTCACTGAAAACTACGGTGATTTCTCATTGTAACCCTATGCAACATATTTTGACACGTCAATTGCTAGGGGGAAAATACTCCAAATGGATTGTTATACTCCAGGATTTTGACTTGGAATTCGATCATGCCAAGTCTAAGAAATCCTTAGTTTTTGCTGAATTGATATGCGATTTTCCTCACTCTGCAACGGAAAATGTAGCAGTAGATTCATTACCCGATGAATCTCTTTTCCTTATTAGCACAGATGATATTTGGTATGGGGATGTCATTATCTATCTTCAAACTCAGACTTTTCGGCCTGCTTTGTCTAGTAAAGAACGACGTCGCATACGCTATTAGGCTCGTCAATACATTATCCTCAGGGATACTGTTTACCGTCGAGGAATTGACTCAGTTTTTAGACGTTGTTTAACATTCGACAAAGCTGAGAAAGCTTTGAATGACTGCCATTCCAGAGCATGTGGTGGTCATATGTTTGGGTATGCTACTGCCCAGAAGATCTTACGCGTAGGGTATTTTTGGCCTTCTTTTTTTAACGACTGCATTACTGCCGTTCAGAAATGCCATGCCTGCCAGACCTACAATCAGAAAATTCGGTCACATCCTGCTCCTCTTCATCCTGTGGTCTTAGTTGGTCCTTTTTCGAAATGGGGCATTGATTTCATGACATGTCACCCTCACTCGGTCGTGGGGCATGGTTACATCATTGTAGCCATTGATTACTTTACAAAATGGGCTGAGGCGATGCCGACATTCGATAATACTGGAAAGACTGTAGCCTTGTTTCTCTTTAATCACATTATAGCTCATTTTGGTGTACCCCATGCTATCCTCACTGATCACGATAGTCACTTTAGGAATTTTATGATGTCTGAGCTTACCGAAAAGTTGGTTCTTCGTCATGATAACTCAACTCCCTATTATACACAAGCTAATGGTCAAGTTGAAGTGATAAAAAAAGTTCTCATAACTATGCTTCGACGGATGATAGGTATTCATAAAACAAGTTGGCACACAATGTTGTTTTCGACATTGTGGGCGTATCGGACATCTGTTAAGTCTGCTACTGGGTTTACACCTTTTTGATTAGTCTATGGTGTGGAAGCCATTCTTCCTATAGAATGCGAGATACCCTCTCTGAAGCTAGTTGTCGAACTCCTACCCAACACTTCTGTTGAAGAAGAACATCTATTGTATCTAATGCGATTAGACGAAACTCGACGTGATGCCACCCTAGTAATAGAAGCCCAGAAGAAGAATGTCAAGGCCCAATATGACAAGCATGTCAAGCCTCGTGTTTTCTCAGAAGGTGATCTTTTTCTCCTCTATGAACAGGATCAAGATTTGTTAGGGGCTGGGAAATTCGAACCCATGTGGCGAGGACCTTACATTGTTTGCCGAGTTTTGGAAAAAGGAGTGTATGAGCTGGTAGATTACGATGTTATCCCTTTGAGTGAACCCAGGAATGGGTTGTACTTGAAGAAGTACTATGCATAAATTATCTGTGCACAAGTAATTGTATTTTAATGTATCATACTTTGTGTGTGCTACTATAGTTTGCTTTGGTCGTTATTTGGTCTATGCCCTTATGTGACGTTGTGTTTGATTTCCAGATGTTGGAGTCTTCGCTACCCTATATTGGCTTCGCCGATGGTGCTATCCGTAGTACTCGGAACCTAGCTTCCACTACGTGGGCAATTTATTCCCCAACGAATGAACTTGTATCTTTACAAGGTGTATGCCTTGGTCTTGCAACCATCAACATTGCAGAGTATAGCGTCGTTATTGAATTATTGGTTGATGCTATCTAACTTGGAATTCGTCATTTGGTTGTGCGACTTGATTCACAGTTGGTAGTACTACAGTTAAGTAATATCTACTCTATTCGAAGTCCTACTTTGCTACGAGTGTATTTGCGAATTTGCCTCTTGGAACATTATTTTGATCACATTGAATATCAGCATATTCCTAGATGTCTTAATACATTAACAGATGGATTGGCTAATTATGTATTGGATAGACATTTGAACCATTTATAAATTAGACACATCAAAATTCACACAATATAAAGTAATCCGGTAGAAGCCATCTGTATATATATCGATCAAAAGAGTTATTACATAAAGTTTGTCCGAAGACCAAAATATCAAAAATTGAAGATTATAGCTTCTACAAAGTGACGTCATGGATGACGTTCACGGTAACACACGACTGCCCTAGCAAACCTACAGAGTAGTCGACTCATAGCTGTTGATACCCCTACAGTGTGACATTGATCGCATCGTGGAACCTCTTCCAGAGTCATATCTGGAATGTCTGTTGTCAGACCCTCTAAATTCTGTTTCACCACCTGATAATCCTCTGCATACTGTGGTGGTGGTGCTGCTACTTCTCCTCGCCTCTGGATCGGAGAAGTGCCAGGAGGTCTATACGGTCCAACATATGTGTTATCAACAAACTATTTTTCATTAGTCTTCGAACAAACATATAAAACAAAAAAAATTGAATATGATTAAAAATACAAAAACATTTAAAAAGAGAAAATGTGTGAAATTCTTACCAAGGTCACCCCACTGACTATCCTCTGGTAGTGCTAAGTCCGTATCTCCTCGGAAATACAACCCGGCATAGGCATAGTCATCGACCATCAACATCTGGGTTTGAAGCCAGTTAAAGAAAATATCGTCATACTTGACGATCGATCCTGCTACGTGTCGGGCCATGAGCCGACACCATCTCAACATCCTTAGATCCCTAGGACCCAGTATGTTCTACTCAACCTGTAGTCTAAATACGGGGACCCTCTCAAGGAAGAAGGACACCAACAAAGAGCCATACCCGAATTTCTTCAGGTCACCGCGCCTACATTTGGTTAATTGTTTTTTGATACTGCGAAGCACAACATCTGCCCAGTTGAATACTCGCGGCTCAATACACTCGATGGCATACTGGAAGTGGCTCTGTAATGCCATATGAGTAGAAGAAATCCCAGCCATCCGATCAATAGTAAAAATGATAGTGCAAAGGGTCAAGTCTTGCACCCTCCAGATAGCCACTTTTCCTTTTTTCCTTTCAGCCTTGGGTACACAGTATTGATTACAGTACTCACTCATATTTAGTCCACCACCTCTACTACCGGTTAGGCTGACATAGTACCCCCGTCGGGACAATCCGGTCAAAAATTATATGTCCTCAATATCTAAGGGCAATGTGTGAGCTCCCACATGAAAAATCTGTTGGTCTGGGTCCCACATACGGACCAGGTACTCTAGTAGTCTAACTTGGGCCCTCATGCCCGGGATGCGAAAGTATTTTAGGAGCCCACAATCTCTTAATGCAGCTATGGTAGGCGAATGATTCTCAACATTTTCATTATTTTCCTCATGTTCCCTTTCACGCCAATCAAGCACCATGTTGCTAGTCAAATATCTGCACAAGGAACATAAAAGGAGGATTAATAACTTTTTCATGCAATAGAGTTTTTTCATTTGGTTAAAAATTTAAATTTTTTTTGGGTTCTGCGGTTCTCACAGTTGCCCCATTAGCACAGTACGAGAACATCGCAAGTGGCTTAAGGCTCACCTGCGAGAACACATCATTCTCGCAGGCCCCGTATGGGCTGCCTGCGAGAATGCCAATGCGCATGTAGGGTTCAAAAAACAACTTGAAACTAAATATTTAACCAATGAAATTCAAAATTTAAACCATGAAAAAGTCAAAGATGAAGAGCTTACCTTAATGTCGCAGACGACTTGTCGACTGTAGCTCCCAAAAATTAACGCCAAACTCGGAGGGTAAAAGGGGGGTTTTGGAGTGCAATAGAGGAAATGTAAAATGATATGGTAAAAATGATTATTTACTCATTTGATTTACTTTTTACTATGTCATTTTGGGTGTTTTATGCTTATTCATTGATTAAACCTAATTCCTAATATCAATATGAGTGTAATGACTTGCAGGTGTGATGACGTTGTTAATTAAATACAAGGATATGGACATATTTTTCTTCGTTATGGCGTGTTTTTGATTGTTTTTATGGTTTTTACATAAAACCTCGAGCATCGTTTTTGTCCGTTCTTACGCTCGTAAATACATGAGAACGTGATCAAGCATAGTTTTATCACTTTTTCGGGCTCAACAAGGTTATACGAAAAAGGAACCCCCCTGGAGTCTTCTTTAAGCTCTTTTTAGACTCTCTAAACATGAAAAGATTGCCGAGTGACCTTGCTATTTTTCACGCTCGCTAAAGTATTTGAAGTACACGTCTGGTAAGCGATAATTTATCTCTTTTTTGGTTTTATCCAGACTATATTATGAAAAAGGAACTGAGAGAGTTCTCTTTTAAGTGTTTTTCCAAACTCTATAATCCTGAAAAACCTTCAAGTTTTCTATCTTTGGACTTGTTAAACAAACATTGATAGACCCGTGATGGGATCGAACCACTCCTTATTAGGGTTCGTTAAATATACTCCGAGGGACTCGTCTAAAGGATGAGCTTACATCAACAAGCATATGTTATCCTCCTCAATCTTACATAAAAATAAAGAGGTACTCGCAAGAAATGGTGGGGGAAATTTGGGAAAGGGATATATTTTCATCTTCGTATTGATTGGCAGTAAGTGTTGCTCTTGAACATGACACCCCCTATTCATCATTTGAAGTCGGGTTGAGAAATCAATTTGTCTCTTATTTGATTTGTTACAAAGTCATTCCCTGTGTCGTCTTGGAGTCAATGCTGCCAAATCATTGGTCCTGTCGTTAATATGTTCAAGAGAGGTCCATTTGAAACCTATATTGCGTCGTCCATATGCAATTATCCATTCTCTCCATGTCGGCCTTCCCTATGTCCAGTCCAATCTGCAAAATGCTTTGTTTCACCTTCAAACTTTGTTACTCATTTCGTGTCATTGATGGGGGATACATCAAGGCCCTCTTGTGACGATTTTTGTTCCGTCGACTTCAACTCATTATTCGGAATCAAGTCTTAGAAATTATTTGGTACCTTGGAGCCTGCATGCCTCAATGGCAGGTTTCCTCGCTTTCGACAGTGGGTTTACATTCTTAACCTCTGATTGAAAGATTCCATTAGATGTTCAACTTCAATTCATTCATTCACATTCGATATATTGTACTATAGTACTTTGGGAGTCATTGACATCAATGGTGATTTCCCTCGCACTTGTTAACGATTACATCAATGACCGGTAATCAAGTGGTTTCTACGATGTTTGACTTCAACACATGTAATCACATGGTTAGATTCGTACTTTGGGGGATGAGATTGAAGACCCTAGATATCATCTTTTTGATCCAGGTTGCGATGGAGTATGTATAATTTGCGACACATAGATCCACTGTGTATGTCTCGTGGCTATGTCGTCTTGATTTGAAATTTCTCGCATAGATCCACAGTGTATTTCGGTGGCTATGCTATATTTTGATGGCATGGATCCGCAGTGTATGATTGGTGGCCATGAACTAGGTCTATAAATTCATCAGTCTGTGATCTGAGTATGGGAATGCCTACCTCAGAAATTGATATATATGATATTATACAGATGCTTGGTTGTTTGCAGGTTTTCGATTAGATGTGCTCCTGGTTCTCGACACACACATGCAGCTTACAAAGTCTATCGGTTGTCACTGGTTCCAACCTCATACTTTGGGGGCCATTATGTTACCCATGATTTTGGTTGTCATGATGATGTATTGATTATGGAGTACGCAGGCTCTTCATTAGAACTTTCTCTTGAGAAAAGTTACCTTCATCTCTTTCCAGAAATCACATTTTTGAGGACTGTTCGCAGGCTTCTAGTATATTTGCCTGTGAGAATGTATGATTCTCGCAGGCTGCCTTAAGCCAGGGTGAGAGAATTTCGCACTGTGTGTAACTGCTAGGGTGTGAACTATTTCTTAAACAAGGAAAAAGATAAATTCTCGAAGGTTCTAGAATGGAATATTCTAGAAGGATGAGATGGCATTCGAGTGGTTATCCTAGTACTGGATTCCCTGATATTTTGTGATCATTCTTATCCAAGTAACTAATTCATTCTCTCCTATAAAATGAGATGATTCTCATGGAAATGGTTAGAAGAAAACAAGGTTAAACAAGACATTGGAGAATTGGTGAAAGATTGTGTGAAGGATTGAAGCTTGAACAACAGGCTGAGAAACTACAACAAAGACATCACAAGGATTTTGATCTTCTTCATGCGATTGAGCAAGTGTGTGTGTCAGAGCCAAGGGCCATCAAAAGGAATTTTGCAACATCAAGGCTCAGGTTGTAATATTTACTTTCCATCAATATGATACAGTAATATGTTCCTTTCCCATAAAGATATCTTCACTTTATTGTATAATTCCTTGATCATATACATAGATTGAATGTTGAATATATCGAGCTGTCTTCACTTCGATTGGTTTGAGTTGTCTTGGTCTAAACTGCGCAAGAGCATTGGAGCAAAGACGGAGCAACAAAGACCATAGGAAGCGATAATAAGGTATGAATTTGTTCTTGCCTCCTATTTAATTCAATAGTCAAAATCTAGGGAAAGAGTATTATTCTGTCTTGATTTGTTCTAGATTCAGTTGGATCTAGGGAGAGGAGTTTGTGTCCGCACTTACAGATTTATCCAATAACAACCCTATATGCATATGATTCCCATCTGATTTCCTCTCTCTCATCAACTCCATGGTTCTACAGTCTTTGTCATTGTGGCCTACTGACTTGCAAAATTTTCAATATGAACTCTTTGAGACTGTTTGATACTTCTACATCATTTGATAGTGGTATGGGTCGTGGTCCTATTTCTTAAAAATTTCACACCATAGTCCTCCTGTTGGTAATAGATTTGGCATTCTTTCTACCATGTACTATGCGAATGTTGGACATTCATTCTTATGGTGTCCTTCCATCCTGCATGTGGTACACCAAATGAATTTTTGTTTGTCCTTACTTTTTTTTTGGTTTAGCTAGAATGTTAAGTTCTTCAAATCCTCCTTTAGCTCTTCAATGGTTGGATCCATCTTTTGATATTGTTTTTCTTCCAGTTGTAGGGATGCCTCCATAGCCTCTTCCCGTGTCTGAAACTTTTGTTGTCACAATGGATATTTCATGTGTGGTAATAGTGAATTGAAAAATAGGTGCCTGTGTTGCATATCTGTCATGAGATATTTCAAATTTACTTTCATTCACTTGAAACTCTGGTCAATCTTCCATATGGATTCTCTTGGTTTTTGTCTAATTTCTACAATCTCATTCATGTATTGATCCTCTGAACTTGGCTTTTGAAACTTATTTATCAACAATTTCTTGATATCTATAATCATTCTAGTTGTTCCTAGTGGGTTGTTTGTAGCTAAACTCATATACAAATCCAGTGTGTGATCCCTTAGTGTAATTTCTAGCTATGCAAGTTTAGTATCCTCGTCTATGATCTATTTTGCTTCCCAGATCTTTTCATAGATAAACAAGTGCTTCTTTTGGTCCTCCAATGCTTCTCCTTTGAATTATGGTAACCTAATGGTGGGATTGTGCCCTGCCATCCTGAATGTTGAACTAATACCTGCGTGCAGTGTAGATACTTGACTAATGTTTCTTCAACTAGCTCCCCTAGGTTTTGTTCCTTGTGTATATGTACTTCCTGTTGTCTTCCTTCTCCCAAAATTCAGTTGTCTAAACGGTGGTGTTCTTTTTGGTGTGTTATTCACATATGGGTTCATGGGTTCCACACTGACATTAATATGGATAGGATTGTTGACTTTTATTCCTAATCTTGGACCTCTCATCTTCCTCTCATATATCGCATGCAGGATTTCCTCAATTTTCTCCATAGACTGAAGATCCTCTACCTCCTCTTCATCACTTGCCAAGCCTTCCCTCACGGCTATGACTCTCTTCTTGGAATTCCCCTCATATTGGTAGGGTGATCCACTGCGCATATTTTTAGATGTCGCCATGATCCGCTTGATCTGGTTTTCGTCCATCATGATCGAATCCAAGGGCTCCTCCTTTTTTCCTTTATCCATTTCTCCTTCCATTTCTCTATTTTCTGTCAGTGCTTGCCCCCTTCCCCCATGCATGTAGGGAACTTTAGTTGTCTGATTCCATTGTCACTACATCTTTGTTATAGAGCAATATCTTAATAGAAGTATACATTGATAAAATATACCTTCCTCAAGGCCCTTTTAGAAACTCTTTCTCCGATGCACTGTACAACTTCGCAGTATCTACTACAAATTCTGTTATAAATCCTGCTAAAATACTGTCAAGCCAAAAATCTATTGCGTAGGTGAATTTTTTATTCACCTATTGTAACTGCACGATATGAACTGAGGTCCACTCTAACTATCAGATCCAGTTTGTTGCGTTGTTGTCCTTCAACCTCAATATCCACTCCTGCAATAAATGTGGAAAATAACAAAAAAAGACTTCATGCAGATCAGTAAACATGTACTTCTCAAGGTATTTGCATGGTGTTATTCTAGGGTTTTTGTTATCTTATTGTGCAAAATCTAGCTCCTTTGTCTTCAACCAGATTTCAATCTCTTCTTTTGTGTGATTCCATGGTCTCACCATCCCCTTCTAGCGACACATTCTTCTCCCCTTCTTATCATCTGATTCGGTATTCGTTTGACCTGCCTTCCGCAGATATTTCATTCCGTTAACAGATATTCAACAGATTCCATCTACTCAATCCTATGTTTTTCCAACTGGCAACTGAACCATTTGTTGGTTTTTACTCTCTAATTTATACCTTTAACATGATTTGACCCAGGTTCAAGTCTACTGGGGTTCCAGCAAAGCCTCTAAAACTATCGTCCCTCCTAGTAAACCAGAAGGCAACGCAGTACATAGAGTGCACTGTGCAGTATCACCCAAGATAGTCTTAATGGGTGACTGCAATACTCAAGTGTTTGTAGTCCAGTATTGAATGCATATCTGAGAAGTGTGCGATGAGAGTTCTATTTAACTTATTAAATCAATATATTGTCATTGCCACTTATGCATGTTATGTAATAAAACCCATTAGCTCATTCATTCATCATGCTAACATCTACTCATAAAAAATAAAAGAGACACAAGTATTCAATCACATAACATAGGTTTTACTTTGGTTCAACCCCCCTGGGCTACACCCACAAAGATATGGCTTTCTATCTCTTATATTATGGTAGTTCCAAAACCGCATTGCCGCATGCTTTATAAGTCATCCTCAGTCAGGTCGAGATCTATTATGAGGCAAACTAGATCACACCAGGCTCCTCAACCCATGATCTAATTGTCAAGATCTACCCTCCTGATCCCTCTATAACTCAAAAACTTACAAAATTATATCTGATTACAGTAGTATTAACGACCAAACCCAAGTCTCTCTCTCTCTCTTAAAACCATTCTTTCATGATCTCCCAACTACTACCTAGGTATCTATATATATACGTTTCTGGCTCATCAACCATTACAATGTATTAAAAAAACCTAACCCTAATGTCGTTAGGTCTTCCATGCATGTGCGTGTGCTTCTCTTCCTTCCAGCTGGTGCTTTCCTCGTGCATGCCTTTCTTCCCAAAGTAGCCTTTCTTTTCTGATTCGACCTGCTTCCAACAAATTTGTTGATCCGTATTATTTTCGACACTAAATGAGAGCGAAGATATAATAAAGAAAAGCATAGAGATATTGCATATATCCAATAATATAATAGAAATATATCAGATATGCAACCATAAACATAGAGATACAGTAATACATGATTTCTATTAATGAAAGAAATGTACAAAGACTGTAAAAATAGAAAGTGAAAGACTCTCTAGAATGGTGGCAGCTTATCTCTGAGAAGAGATGTGACAGCTACTCGCATTCGAAAGAAGATGATTACAATGAGACTCTGAAGGAATTTTTACAATAAACAGGAATGCCAAAATCCCTAGACATCCAAAAAACTAACCCTAGGAGATGAAGTGCCAAAAGTCATGTGGGCCCCAATTGGGTAAGTGAGTACATCAACTTCCCGGGGTCGTAACTTTTGCATACGATCTCCGTTTTAGGTGTGTGATTGCTCGTTGGAAAGGTATCATCGAGGAGATTCATTTTGGGGGCTCAATTATGCCTTTGAGTATAATTGGGAACCTCGATCTCGAAAAACCTTCATTTAGGCCCTCAAAATGGCCCCGGAAGTTAAAACCTACTAAAAATAGTAAATTGCCAAAATTGCCAGTAAACTGTTTCGATCTAGTCAGAAAAGGTGGGTGGCCACCGATATCCACCTGGATCAATACGGAGATCGTATGCAAAATTTACGATCCTGGGAAGTTGATGTACTCACTTACCCAAATGGGGCCCACATGACTTTTGGCGCTTCATCTCCTAGGGTTAGGTTTTTTATTGCTCTTTGGAAAGGTATCATCGAGGAGATTCATTTTGGGGGCTCAATCATGCCTTTGGCTATCATTGAGAACCTCGATCTCGAAAAACCTTCATTTAGGCCATCAAAATGGCCCCGGAAGTTAAAACCTACTAAAAATAGTAAATTGCCAAAATTGCCAGTAAACCGTTTCGAGCCAGTCGAAAAAGGTGGGTGGCCACCGATATCCACCTGGATCATTTGTTCAATAAACTGAGTGGATTTGTCGGCTTTGGTTTGGGCATGGGATGATTCTTCCTATGTAGATGCAAGGGATAGTGCAACATCCATGGGACCCAATGGTTGAAATCCCAACCCCACATGAAAGAGGATATGGTCGATTGAGCTATGTATGGCTCTGTTGTAACTGTGATTAACATAGGGAAGAATCTCATCCCATGTGTGTAGATTCTTGGCATTTTACATGCACAAGATATGCACGATCATTTTGTTGACGACTTTGATTTGGCTATCCATTTGGGGGTGGAAGGTCATGGATTTGATGAGCTTGGTGTCGAGTTGTAACTAGAGGATTGACCAGAATTTGTTGAGGAACTGAATGTCCCGATATGAGACGATGATTTTTGGTATCCCAAAATGTAACCACACTCATTCAAAGAAGAACTTGGCAGTGGCCTCCACTGTGATGCTCTTCTTGCAAGCGGCTAGAATCGCCATCTTGGAAAATTGATCAACAACCACAAAACATAGTTATTTCACTTCTTAATTGAAGGAAGTCCTAATATATAGTCCATCGAGATGGATTCCCAGGTCCTATAGGGAGTAGGTAGAGGGTTGTGTTGGTATCCAATTCAATTTTTTCAATTGCCCTAAAATTTGCCTACACCTATGTCTCTTGAACTTCAAATTTCTATCGCATTTTGTGAGCAGAAGACATTTTTATTTCCATGCGACATTTGCAAATTGGTTTCGATTTAGTTTTCACGACTGAAAGCGTGAAAACTCCTCCATCATTATTTGTACTGTCATCATCTTCTCATTGATATTCCGAAAGGGACTTACCTTTGGTTTGCTATTAAGTGGCTGTAGTGGTTTTCTTTCAACCTATTTCCATTTATATACTCTTACTTTGATGGCGCATTTTGATTAATAAGACTTTGAGGATATTAAGTTATGGGTTATATTTGATTTCATAAGGGTCATGTTTGATCTAGTTTTATGTGATGTGATCCTTATTTTCATAAGCCTTTGACTTGTCGATTTTATAAAATCATTTGTCATAATGTTATATAAAACTTTGATATTATATTATGCTATGAGCGCATGATCAATATATGAGTTTCGATTTCATGTTGAATGGAAAAGGTTTGAAGTTATGAAATCACGATCGGGTAAACTTTTGGTTTGATTTAATGGTCTGAACTTATGCGATGGCATGATTGGATAAATATTTAATTTTGGGTTTTGATTTTATGATTTGGATCATTACTCGGCGTATGTTTGTTTTATGGGTTTTGGTGTATTGTTTGTAAGTTATGAAATGGCGCATTGATATAATATATGGTATGGCAAGTTGATATAATGATCCACCGCCCAAAGTGTTGGGTTGGCCGATTCATATGGTTTAAACGGTATTATGGTGGATGGAACAACACTGTATTGTGCCATTATTATCCTGCATGGCGGTGGTAATCCCACCACCTTCGCACGCATACAATTAATCCATTCCCCTTTGAGCGCTGCAGCTGTTAGCCGCAACGATTTTCAACCCTGTGTATTGTATTTTTCAGTTCAAACCCTACTATGCACATAGACCATGGCTCCAGTCGTAAGGGCCAAGCCCAACGGTTTCCAAGCATTGTTGATGTTCGATGGCGCTTATAGCGACCTGGAAAAGTTTGGATGGCTCTCGTTCATAAGAAAATTCGATGGTTATAACCCTAGCGTGGCTTGGAAATTTGCATTAACCTTCGATGGCTTCCGAGCCAAGGTTGGGGATGTGCAACTGGAAATAAATGAACAATTCCTTAGCTCGGCTACCAATCTTCCTGCTACGGGACAGAAGTGGTCAAAAAATTACAAAGTTGAAGATGTCCCGTGGACATTTCTCTTCCAATCTCGAATGGTGAACTCCTGCGACAAAGGCTTGCCTGCAAATATGTTAAAACAACGATGGCATGACCTGCTAATGATAATCAAGCAATTCATTACTTGCGAGGGTAGGTACGGGTTCGTTTTCTTGTATCACCTTCGTCTATTGATGTTTTTTATAGGCTACAAACTAAATATGCCTCACTACCTTCATAGAAGTCTGTTTAAGATGGCTAAAAAGTACAAATGTAGCCAGGTCGATACCAGCCTCTTCCATTATGGGTTAATTAAAATGATTATGGTTTATGAGTTGGGGTTACGTCGTGACTGTTGGGGTGATTTTCTCAGTCGGAATAACTTTGAGGACTCAAGCCCACCACAGGTTGATAAACCTGTGGTGAGCGAAAGCAAGCATACCCCCCCTCTGCCTTACAATGTTTTGCTACCCAAACCTCTACCTGACTCACCTATGAACTTGCCCATGTCTGTGACCAAACAGGTCGAAATTGCTAAACCCACAGCCAAAAAGCCTAAAGCTAAACCTAATGCAAATTATAAAGGCAAGAAAAACACCCAGTTAATCTCTCGCATGGCAAGAAATAAACCCAAAATTCGTGTTAATCCTGAGCCTATCGTGGTTAGCGAAGATTCCGACTCGGAGATTGAACGTTTCCTCGCAAACGAGTATCCCTACTCAGAAGGTCTGTGTGACAAACCCTCATACGACTTTGTCAAAAACTTACTACCTTGTTTGCAGAATGTTCCCAATTTCCTAGGCATTGAAATGCCTCGTGGAACCCTCGGTGACTCATTGAAACCCCCTCCTGCTCAACCAACTGTTCCACCATCCAATCAGTGTGGCTTATGGTTGGAGAGATACTACCTAGATGTGCCGATATTGCAATCCAGAATTCATGCTCTGGAGGATCAGGTGGCAAAACTCACCAGTCATAATGCAAAGCTGCAACCCATTGACAAGAAACAGCGAACAACTGGTTCAATTCTGTTTAAAAACATTGAGTCAGCTACAACAATCATCAATTCAAAATTGGCGTAGACAGAGCAACCTCACTGGTATGACTTTCATCCATTTATATGACATATTCATAAACTCTGTGTACATCTTTGACCTGCTCTGTCACACAAGCATGCATTGATGTATATAATTTTGTTTGGTAAATCGAATTTCGTTTTGATTAGATTTGGTGTTGATTCTGTTAACTCCCAAAATAGCACCGTCATTTTGGTCGGGTTCTATGGTGGATAGCATGGCTATTGATAGTTTCCTCAATTCATTGTTGAGTCTTTTAGCTGCAAAATTTTAGAT
>JZKD02S1674784.1:176182-195973 GCA_000966675.3 Picea glauca
CTATTAGGTCTTCTTACATCCGCCTTATTCTATTTTATTGAAAGGTATTATTAATATTGACCTTTATTACATCCGAATACATTGATCTACCTACGTGCGGGTTAGGACCTTAACAATTTTGCAGGTTCTAATCAAATCTGTTGATTGTTTATAATGTACATTTGTGAATAAGTGATATTACAGCTGATAATTAGATAGTTGATTTGAGTTATTATAATAATAATTAGTAGATCACATATAATAGTTAGAATAGTTAGATATAGTGTTAGTTTAATGTAGAAGTTTGTTTTAGTATATTAGTTTTCTTTTAGTTAGTTTTAGTTTGCTTATTTAGTTTAGATTACTTAGCTCAGATCAATTCTCTCTTTGGTTTTCTTAAAAGACCTTAGCACGGCCAACGGAGTCATTAAACTCATTAGGGTGGTCCATTCCAAATGGCTTGGGTTATTTAGACAACCTCGGACCGGTTCCACTCTCCCAGTTGACAGACGGTCAATTTCGCCCGTCAACAAATGGAGCTAGAAGGAGGGCCAGAGCTTAATTAATGGCATGAGGTGGTCGCAAGACTCCTCCCCCACCTAATCGCACTCCCATAGTGACTAGAAGCCGTTCACAAGATAATATCCCCCCTCAAGCAGCAACCACTTCAACCGAAGATCCACAGATCACAGTTGAGCCAGCAACCCCTAATCCTACAGGTGGTGATTTTCAAGAGATCGTTCGTCAATCTCTTATCAGAACACATAGTGCCTTAGCAAGTCTTAGGCGACCAAACCTCCTGTGGGGTCAACCTTTAGACTTCTCTGATATCAGAGAACAGTTAGGCGACATAGACCTCACTGTGAATCCTACAGATCCAAACACAAATCCTGCTGCAGGAGGATCTGGGATACCTCCTTCACCACCTCCCTCATCTCCTTCTTCTTCTGGAGGAGATTCCTCTTCTGACGAAGGCAAATCACCTTCTCAACCTTCTACACCCACTACCCCAATGGAAAATCAGAACAACCCTGCTAGACCCTGGTTGGACCAGGATGTTGTAGTTGTACCTGGAGACCAGCACCCGGAGAAATGGCTTCCTAAGTTTGATCCCGATTCAAAACAGATAGCTGAAGATCATATCAAAAAATTTATGTTAGCCATCAGACTTCATAATGTTGAACATGAAGATGTTGTCTGTAGGTTGTTCCCCTACACCTTTGAGGGTAATGCATCCACTTGGTACTTTTCCCAACAACCTCATACTATATTATCTTGGGAAAAGTTTGAGTCATGCTTTTTGGAAAAATTCGGAGATGGAAAACCTCCGGAAGTCTTAGTCATGGATCTTTCAAGTTTAAAAATGAACTCAAAAGAAAAAGTTAAAGATTTTAATCAAAGATTTTTAACACTTAAAATCGAATCCCTGCAGACTCGATGCCTGCTGAGAGTCTTGTAATAGCTTACTACACTAAATCTCTACATCAAAGTATAGCTATTTGGGTGAAAAGATCTAAAAAGGCCACGTTTCTAGAAGCCTTTGAAGAGGCTACGCAAATTGAAAAAGACATACTTAGTCTAAAATACTCTTCTAGCAATGAAGCCGAGACTGTTTCTTCATCCAAAAAGAATATTGAAATTCTCCCCAGACCCACACAGAACAAAACACAACCCGAAAACTCTGATTTGGAAAATTTAACCAAAGTTGTACAAAAATTGTCTAATCAAGTTATAGATTTAAAATGGTCGAATGAAGAAGCCTCTTCGAGTAAAGGACCCTACAAACCCCCTTTCCGAAAACCCTTTCAAACCAACCAGCCTAATCCAAATCCTGAAGGCTTAAACCTAGAAAGTTTGCAATGTGCTCTCCAGACAATTCTAGGAGCCCAGGATGACTTGATCCCTCCTAATTTTCCTCAAGAGGAAGTTGAGCAGGAAACAACTCAATAAGAAGAGTCTTCTCCAAACATATTTGGACACCTCTTGGATAGTATCTTCCAAGCTAACTTCGAGACTGTGCACCCTTACAACACTAGGAGCAAGACCGCAAACAAAACTCATGTCGAGAACACTACAACTTCACTTCCAAAGCCATCTAAATCAGTAGAAACTAAACAGAGTAATGCTAGCCCTAAATTAGATTATGATGTTGTTGAAGATCTTAATAAATTATGGGCTAACATTTCTATTTATGAGTTGTTGAAATTTCCATTTTTGTTATAGAAGATGTTGTAAAATATTTCAGACAATGGCAAGAATGGTAATACCAATGGTAACAAGGTTGTGCAAAGCAAAGTCCCACAAAAGACTTCCATTAAAAATAATCCTGATATTCAAGATAAAGGAAGCCTTCCTGTACTTCCTGTAAGTAATGTTAATAACACTGTAAATAATGTGAATAATGTAGATAAAGTACCATTAGAAAATGCGAGTAACAAACCACAAGCTACAACTCTAAATACTCGCAAGAATGTACCTCCTTTTCTTTTAACTTTTGAAATCTTCAACAGAAATGTGCATAATTGTATGGTTGACTCAGGAGCATCATCAAATGTGATGCCTTGGTCAGACTGCCAAAAGATTAACGCTGAAGTAGAACCATCTTCTTTGAAAATCATACAACTTGATCGAACATATGTGAAAGTTATAGGCGAGATGAAAAATGTATTGATTAGATTATCGTCTAATCCAAAGGTTCATTAGGTTATTGATATAATTGTGGTGGACATTCCAGAAGTGTATGGTATGTTTTTGAGGAGGGACTGGTCGGAGAAACTACACAGTTACTTCGCAATGGACTGGTCTCACTTATGGCTTCCAGAAAACGGCAAGCCCAACAAGATCAAAGTGAATCGTGAGTGTTACCTCAAGTTCACGGTAACAGACTTGAACGACCCCAATGAACCATATACACCTCCGGCAGATTCACCTGAAGTCCAAGGGATGGACACCTCCTTCAGAAACTTCATGGCTAAAGTTTCACCTATCAAAGATCCAGAACAACAATCTGAGATCCTAGCATATACGCAACCAACAAATTCTATCCAACAGTCCTCCGAGCCCGATGAAAATCAAACTTGGTCTTTATATTTCGACGGTTCCAAGTCTAAAGAAGGAGCTGGTGCAGGCTGCATCATTATCGATCCAGCAGGTAACAAAACATTATTGGCTTGTAGATTAGAATTTGAATGTACTAACAATATTGCAGAATATGAGGCTTTATTACAAGGTCTCAGAAAAGCCTTGGACATGCACATTCAAAATCTAATTGTATTCGGCGACTCTGAGATAGTGGTCAGGCAGGTGAGAAATTCTATACATTGTCTTACCCCACATCTCAAATGTTACCAGTCTGAGTTATGGAGTTTAATAAACAAATTTTCTGCTTTTAATATAAATTCCATTCCTAGATCAAATAATACTGAAGCAGATCTACTCGCTAATTTTGCCTCTAAACTTCTTCCTGCAGAAGGCTTATCTCCAAACGCATTCTTCGTGGAGCTATTATTTCGACTATCTATTCCTGACAATATCATGAACTGGAGAGTATTTGATGATGATCAGCAGATCATTAACTTTCTGCATATGGAGGAAACCTTTCAAGACGCTGTGATAGATGAACAAACACACGATGACAATTTGCATGACTTTATAGTAATACCTAATCCAAAATCTCCTGAATCTCTATCGGACATGGTAAATTACTTACCCAAATCTGTTGTTAGACTATAAAAGTTTTATGATTTTGAAGATAAATTTAAAAATACGGTCAATTGCAAAACCAACAGTTCCTCATTGTCTTATGAAAAAGTCAATTTAGGGACTAGTGAAATTTCTCAGTGTATCAACTTAGGCTTGGGATGTTCTAGACAAGAAAAAGCTGCTTTTGTTAAATTATTTAAATAATTCAAGGATGTCTTTGCTTGGACTTATGATGATCTTAAGACATTCGATCCTAATATTATACAGCATGTCATCCCAATGAAGCCCCAAACCTTTCCCTTCCAATAGAAACTGAGGAAAATGCATCCTAAACTAGAACCGACCGTACAAAAAGAATTGAATAAACTCCTAAGTGCTAAAATAATTTTTCTTGTTAGACACACTCAATGGGTGTCCAACCTCGTCCCAGTGCGGAAGAAAAACGGGGAAATTCAACTTTGTGTCAATTTCCGGAACCTCAACAAAGCGTCTGATAAAGAAAATTATCCTGTCCCTCCCATGGAACAGATTCTTCAACAAGTATCTGGTTCCGAGAGGCTATCTTTACTAGATGGTTTCTCTGGATACAACCAAGTCTTGATGTCTCCACCAGACCAACTGAAAACTACCTTCCATACCCCGTGGGGCACTTATGCATATCGCAAAATGCCCTTTGGATTGATTAACGCTGGTGCTACTTTTCAAAGAGTAATGGATATTGCTTTTAGAGGCTTAATCAATCAATCCGTAGTAGTCTACTTAGATGATGTGACCGTTTACTCTAAAAACAAAAATGATCATCTAGCTCACTTGCGAGACGTTCTGCTATGATGTCATAAATAGGACATCTCCTTGAATCCCAAGAAGTCCATCTTTGCAGTGGAATAGGGTAAATTACTAGGATTCATTATGTCTAGTGATGGGATGATTATTGACCCCGAGAGGACCCAAGTCATCGCTAAACTTCCCCCATCTACATCCAAAAAATCCATGCAGTCTTTCCTAGGTCAGATTAATTTCGTGAGAAGATTTGTCCCTAGTTTCTCTGAAATGGTCAGGCCTCTCCAGAACCTGATTAAGAAAGACACCCAATATCACTGGGGACCCACAGAAAACCAAGATTTCAACGCTATAAAGAAGGCCATAATAGAATCTCCATCTCTCATGAGTCCTGATTTCTCTCAAGATTTTACACTCTATAATTTTGCCTCTGATTGTTCCTATGCTGGGGTCCTAACTCAGAAGAATGTCGAGAACAACGAAGTACCCATCGCCTTTATGAGCTCTGCTTTCAAAGGCGCTGAGCTTAACTACCCAGTGGTCGATCGGCAAGCCTACGCTGTCTTCAAGGCAGTTAATCATTTCCAGTCTTATCTTTTGAAGTCAAGGACGAAGGTCATTGTCCCCTACCCTGCTGTAAGGAATTTGTTAGTACAAAAAGAGTTAGGAGAGAAAAGAGATAACTGGGTCACCTCCTTGCAGGAGTATGACTTAGAAATCACTCCATCTCAAATCGTGAGAGGCCAAGGGTTGTGTAAGTTGGTAGTTGATTCAGAAACCAAACACCAAGAAGTTAGTGACACGTCAGACCTAGAACAGCGCAATCTGAGTTTGATTTGTTGTACACAAAACCTCGTAAGTCCTTGGTACGACGATATTAGACACTGTCTTCAACATGGATCAGCACCCCGTCACCTTGACCCTACCAAGAGAAGAGATTTGAGACTAAAGTCTGCCTCCTTTCATCTAGTTAATGGTATATTGTTTCGTCATAATTTTGATGGCGTACTGATGCGTTGTCTTGAAAAAGACGAAGCAGAAAGAATCTTACTTGAGTTGCATGCAGGAGAAGTTGGTGGTCACTTCAGTGGCGATACCACTACTCATAAGATTTTAAGAGCCTGTTACTACTGGCCAACACTTTTTATAGACGCCCACGCCTTATGCCGTAAATGTATTATTTGTCAGAAAGCGTCAGGGCGATTGCAAAAACCAGCCTTCCCCTTGCAACCCGTTACAGTCGATTCTCCTTTCCAACAATGGGGCCTTGATATCATTGGTTCTATTAACCCTCCATCCTCACAACAACACAAGTATATTGTGACAACCACTTATTACTTTATTCGATGGTCTGAAGCTGACGCGCTAAGAACTGTTAACACAAGTCAGGTGATCGCTTTTCTAAACTCAAATATCATCACCCGTTTTGGTATCCCTGATTGTCTAGTATTTGATAACGCTTCATACTTTTCCTCTCTTGAAATGAGTGAGTTCGCATTAGACAAGGGAATAAAGATAAAGTATTCTGTGAGTTATTACCCCCATGGTAACGGCTTAGCAGAATCAACAAACAAGAACTTGATCAAGATTATCAAGAGAACCATGGCTGAAAATCACAAGAACTGGCACAACACACTTCTTAATGCACTGTGGGATGATAGAGTAACACCCAAAGCCGCTATAGGTAATTCCCCCTTTTTTCTCGTTTATGGCAGAGAAGCCATTCTGCCACCTCATATTCTTCTTCCTTCGCTCCAATTGTCAAAAAAAGTTCAAGAAGAAGAATGTCCCCCTTTAGAAATCCATATTAACGCTTTGATGAAGTTAGAAGAAGTAAGAACCCAAGCCAAGCATAATCTAGATCAACATCAACAATTGATTAAAAGCTGGTTCGATTCTAATTCTGCTTTTGATAGAAATTTTGAAGTAGGCGATCTCGTCTTTAAGTGGGACAAGCCGCACGAAGGGAAGGGTGAACACACCAAATTTCAAAATTTGTGGCTTGGGCCATTTCTGATTGTTGAAAAGTTGGGTCCTAGTTCCTTTCATTTGCAGAATCTTGAAGGGAAGCTTGACACCTATCCGGTGAATGGCCAAGCCCTGAAAAGATACTTCGCTTGATTTTTATCCTTGTATATTATGTAAATATTTCTTTTGTTTGCATTCTTTTCGTTTTATTTTTGTTTTTGATTTTGATTTGAGTGACCAGTTTTGTGTGTTTTGAAACATATGCATGCCTGTGCACTAAGACATTCATACAAAGACCATAAGAAAATCTCTTCGCTGAAATAACTTCTGAAAGATTGTACAAACATCAGTGATATATTTCTGAAAACGATATTGGAAAATGTTGTTTGAAAGAAGTTTACTAATTTCAATCTCTGAGTGAAGCTTGTCATGATCATCTTTATCTTTTCACGCTGTCCCTTTTCCATAAAGGAATGACTCAAAAGGATGTCTCCCCATCACAACAAGTTGTTTTAGAAATAAAACATTTCTGGAGCTGAATAAAGGACAGTATAAAAAATTTCTGATGAGGTCTGAAAATATGATAAAATATTAAGATTTTTTCAGTGTCACCCCGCTCAGCTATCTATAAAAGAAAAACAAAATAAAAATATTAATAAGAGCTATGGGAAGTGTTTGTAAACCCGCTGGGATACTGAACAGGTCCGCTGGCAGTGGGTAAATGCAAGCATGGCGCCAAGGCAACTTCGCCGGGGTACTGAACAGGCCTGCTGGCAGCGAAGCAATGTCGGGTAAATGAAAATCTACAAAAAAATATAAGAAGCCTCTTTGAAAAGCCCTTTATTCTAATCTAGAACTTCTTGACAGGATACAGATGTCCGAGTGGGTTAAATGGCAACCCCGTCGAGGCTATGGATGCCTGCTGGAAGCAGTGGCCATGCCAACAGTATTGAATATTTTATCATAAAAATCATGACTTGTTGATCTTAAAGACAGTTATTGGTTTGCGTCTTTTGAAACATCGCTGAAAAAGATAGTAAATGATGATGTTGGTACGATTTTCTGGTTGTTGTTTTAAGTCATATTTTTTCTTTGTTGTCCTGATCTGAATTCATTTCTTTTGATAGAGATAACTGCTTCTCCCAGTGTGTCGCCATTGTTGGCATCCAATTGAATTTTTTCAATTTCCCTAAAAGATGCCTACACCTATGTCTCTTGAACTTCAAATTTCTGTCGCATTTTGCGAACAGAAGACATTTTTATTTCCATGCGACATTTGCAAATTGGTTTCGATTTAGTTTTCACGACTGAAAGCGTGAAAAATCCTCCATCATTATTTGGACTGTCATCATCTTCTCATTGATATTCCAAAAGGCACTTACCTTTGGTTTGCTATTAAGTGGCTGTAGTGGTTTTCTTTCAAACTATTTCCATTTATATACTCTTACTTTGATGGCGCATTTTGATTAATAAGACTTTGAGCATATTAAGTTATGGGTTATATTTTATTTCATAAGGGTCATGTTTGATCTAGTTTTATGTGATGCGATCCTTATTTTCATAAGCCTTTGACTTGTCAATTTTATAAAATCATTTGTCATAATGTTTTATAAAACTTTGATATTATATTATGCTATGAGCGCATGATCAATATATGAGTTTCGATTTCATGTTGAATGGCAAAGGTTTGAAGTTATGAAATCACGATCGGGTAAAATTTTGGTTTGATTTAATGGTATGAACTTATGCGATGGCACGATTGGATAAACATTTAATTTTGGGTTTTGATTTTATGATTTGGATCATTACTTGGCGTATGTTTGTTTTATGGGTTTTGGTGTATTGTTTTTAAGTTATGCAATGGCGCATTGATATAATATATGGTATGGCAAGTTGATACAATGATCCACCGCCCAAAGTGTCGGGTGGGCTGATTCATATGGTTTAAATGGTATTATGGTGGATGGAACAACACTGTACTATGCCATTATTATCCTGCATGGCGGTGGTAATCCCACCACCTTCGCACGCATACAATTAATCCATTCCCCTTTGAGCGCTGCAGCTGTTAGCCGTAACGATTTTCAACCCTATGTATTTTATTTTTCAGTTCAAACCCTACTATGCACACAATCCATGGCTCCAGTCATAAGGGCCGAGCCCAACGGTTGCCAAGCATTGCCGATGCTCGATGGCACTTATAGCGACCTGGAAAAGTTTGGATGGCTCTCATTCATAAGAAAATTCGATGGTTATAACCCTAGCATGGCTCGACAATTTGCATTAACCTTCGATGGCTGTCGAGCCAAGGTTGGGGATGTGCAACTGGAAATAAATGAACAATTCCTTAGCTTGGCTAAAAGTCTGCCTACTACGAGACATAAGTGGTCAAAAAATTACAAAGTGGAAGATGTCCCGTGGACATTGCTCTTTCAATCTCGAATGGTGAACTCCTATGACAAAGGCTTGCCTGCAAATATGTTAAAACAACGATGGCATGACCTGCTAATGATAATCAAGCAATTCATTACTTGCGAGGGCAGGTACGGGTTCGTTTTCTTGTATCACCTTCGTCTATTGATGGTTTTAATAGGCTACGAACTAAATATGCCTCACTACCTTCATAGAAGTATGTTTAAGATGGCTAAAAGGTACAAACGCAACCAGACCGATACCAGCCTCTTCCATTATGGGTTAATTAAAATGATTATGGTTTATGAGTTGGGATTACGTCGTGACTGTTGGGGCGATTTTCTCAGTCGGAATAACTTTGAGGAATCAAGCCCAACACAGGTTGATAAACCCGTGGTGAGCGAAAGAAAGCATACCCCCCTGTGCCTTACAATGTTTTTCTACCCAAACCTCTTCCCGACTAACCTATGAACTTGCCCATGTCTGTGACCAAACAGGTTGAAATTGCTAAACCCACAACCAAAAATCCTAAAGCTAAACCTAATGCAAATTCTAAAGGCAAGAAAAACGCCTGGTTAATCTCTTGCATGGCAAGAAATAAACCCAAAATTCCTATTAATCCTGAGCCTATCGTGGTTAGCGAAGATTCTGACTCAGAGATTGAACGTTTCCTCACAAACGAGTATCCCTACACAGAAGGTCTGTGTGACAAACCCTCATACGACTTTGTCAAAAACTTACCACCTTGTTTGCAGAATGTTCCCAATTTCCCAGGCATTGAAATGCCTCGTGGAACCCTCGGTGACTCATCGAAACCCCTCCTGCTCAACCAGTTGTTCCACCATCCGATCAGTGTGGCTTATGGTTGGAAAGATACTACCTAGATGTGCCGATATTGCAATCCATAATTCATGCTCTGGAGGATTAGGTGGCAAAACTCACCAGTCATAATGCAAAGCTGCAACCCACTGACAAGAAACAATGAACAACTGGCTCAATTCTGTTTAAAAATGTTGAGTCAACTACAACAATCGTCAATTCGAAATTGGCATAGCCAGAGCAACCTCGTTGGTATGACTTTCATCCATTTATACGACATATTCATAAACTCTGTGTACATCTTTGACCTTCTCTGTCACACAAGCATGCATTGTTGTATATAATTTTGTTTGGTAAATCGAATTTCGTTTTGATTAGATTTGGTGTTGATTCTGTTAATCATAATATGGATTTGATTGTTTTAAATCGGTTGCAATCGAATGTTCTGTTGCATCTATTATAGACAAGTTGTTTTGCATTTCAAATTTTGGAAATTGATCTATGTTGCGATCCGAATTGGTTATGATACACATATGTAACGATGGTCAGCTTGGATACGGTTTGGATTATGTTTAAAAAAAAAGGGTTTTGGTTTATATCGTGAAGTAACACAAATCATAACAGTCATGCAAGTGCTGGCCAGTCAATTCGTTGTGGCCAATCGACCCTGTTCTCTTTTCGATTGGAATGACAATGGATATTCAGTTACGAATGGATTTGTAAAACAGAAATAATCGTGCCCAGGATTATGAGTTGTTCTATATTTGGCTCAAACCCAATTTTATTGGATTGCTGCCCAGCTTATGGTTATCAATGCTGTTGGATCTTGACTATGTAATGCCCAACAATCAAAATCTATGTCGATTTTAGGTCAATAATGTTACGCATGTTTCATTTCAATATATCGTAACATCCTTCCATATTGGAATTTGATCCTAACAGAATGAATCTTATGCATAATCTCTACAGCCTGCCTATCTTTACTGTTGATTGAAACGACATGAACTTTATGAATATTGTTACAGCTGTAACAAATCTATTTTGTGTTCAATGGTATCGATTATAATTATGTTGTGGAAAATCATATCTTATATGATTTCGATTATGGTTTTATTGATTACAATTACATCGTATCTCATATGACTTGATTCACTGCTTAATTCCGTTTGATACGAAACAAGCCTGTCAAATTTTGACCATGTTTTATGGTAACTGAAAACAGAGCATTCTTTACTCTATTCTGATTGCATTCATTTTTTATATTGTTTAGTTTGAATGGTAATTTCAATTGAATCATTAATAATTCTTTTTAAAATATGATTGGATTTGATTTTATTTGATTGCTATCTGGTCCTGTTTGCTATTTTTGACTAGCTACAAAATCAGATGATTCTGTAGCTAAGTCTGTAGAATCAATTTTTTATTGTTTTCTTAATGAAATATATTTCTAATTTGATATTTGTGTTCTATTGCAGGTAAATTCGAATTGGTAGTAGATATGATGAGTAGTTAGGGGATGTTTCACAGATTTCACTTGCATTTTATTTGCTTAGTTTAGCTGATTTTGGGAGATCTCCCAGATTATGTAAAACTATTTGATATTATCCATAAGGAAGTTTTACCTTGTGAAGAGACCTATATATACTTATGATTTTTGTAATAATCATCATCCTCATTCATGGGAGAACAAGGATATGGAGTTCTATTACAGACTAGAGCAGAATTGATGTTTTTTCATAGCTTTAGGTTCTCAATATATCAACATTTTGTTTCAAGTTTTGTATATGAATTTGTTTATGGTTTATTACTACTTTAGCTATCTAAATCAAATGAAAATGATATAATTTTGATCACTGCTATCCATATCTTGTCTCTTCCAAATAGATAAAAGACATAACAATTGTTAATTCATTTTGTGAATGACAGTTTTATCTTCTTCATAAATTGAATTGTTATATATAAGTTTTATGCATAACAGGTTTCCCTTATTGCAGGAATTTATAATCATAAGATTGTTATGATTTTATTTGATGTCTTGTTTGTCCTGTAAAACACTTCAAGAAGCAGCACAACTGATCATTTACGAAAATCTTAAGGGCTAAACGGTGCGAGTTTCCCTCCTCCAACCAGCTTAAGAAGTCATCATACACAGGGCAGACTTGGAGCGTTTCCAGGTCAATTAGTCTTTTGTTTACTGTTTTTATTAAGTAGTTTAATATAGATAGTAGTTTAATTAGATTTATATTAGATTGTTTAATTTCAGTAAATATATTAGATAGTTTAATTTCAGTAATGTTTATTTCTTTTTCATAAAATATAAAAAATCAAAAAAGGAGATTCTTGGCTGTCTTAGGGTAGAAAATGCATGAGTTTTGCAGGTTCTAATCAAATCTGTTGATTGTTTATAATGTACATTTGTGAATAAGTGATATTATAGCTGATAGTTAGATAGTTGATTTGAGTTATTATAATAGTAATTAGTAGATCACATATAATAGTCAGAATAGTTAGATATAGTGTTAGTTTAATGTAGCAGTTTGTTTTAGTATATTAGTTTTCTTTTTAGTTAGTTTTAGTTTGCTTATTTAGTTTAGATTACTTAGCTCAGATCAATTCTCTCTTTGGTTTTCTTAAAATACCTTAGAGCGGCCAACGAAGTCGTTAAATTCGTCAGGGTGGTCCATTCCAAACGGCTTGGGTTATTTAGACAACCCCGGACCGGTTCCACTCTCCCAGTTGACGGACGGTCAATTTCGCCCGTCAACAGGTTGTACATGCCTTATTTATTAATGGTCGATTTGGAAATGGCATAAGCCATGAAGGACCTGATATACTTGCTGCCATCCTATCAAAGTTTCATCCAATATAAATGTTGTTGCAAAACTACAAATGTATTTTATATGCTAAAGTGTCCTGCCACTCGACTATAGTGAGATTCCCAAATCATCTTTTCTCTCTCGCTTTATGGGACGCAAATATGGCCTAGATGGCACAAAAACCCATCCTAAATATGGAAATCAGTGACAATTGTGTTTTTTCCCAGCATATGGTAGGTATTGGTGAAGTCAGGATCTCTCTTGTAGAGTTGGGGCCATCCAGAGGTCTCATGTCCACAGGAGTGTAACACATTGGTTAGTACTGCAACTAGAGGTCAACTGCTGCAGTCAATGACACGATTCATTCTCCCTGTCTTATACTTGATATTGAGATAGAAATTATACAAGTATGTGGACCACTTCTGATGACGATCATTCTACAATTTTCCTTGTGTCTGCATGAATTGTAGAGTCTTATGATCAATGTGGATGATTGTCTCCTTCCCGAGAATGTAATTCCTCCATTGGAGGCAATCTTGTATAATGGAATACATTTTTTTTCATAAGTGGGGTACTTACGGATGGTATCTGATAGTGTCTCACTATGATAGTCCATGTGATGTCCATGTCTAGTGAGAACTATGCCCACAACATAGTCTAAAGAATTTGTCTCAATCTCAAAAGGTTGTTGCAGGTCGGGTAATGAATGCAATGGGGATGAGCACAAGCACTTCTTCAAATCATCGAATTCTTTTTTTTACAACTGACCCCACCCCTGGTCACTTGGCTAAGGGCCCTTACAATGTGGTAGAATCTCAACACGAACCTGTGATAGAAATTGGCAAGGCCTAAGAAGATTCGACGCTCAGTGAGTGTGGTTGGGGTAGCCAATCACGAATGATGTGGATCTTGGAAGGATCAACATGTGCCCCATTCTCATCAACAATGTAGCCTAGGTACTGGACCCTGTTCATGCCGAAGGAACATTTTTCCAAATATTCATATAGCTTGTGTTTCCACAGAGTGTGCAAAACCTATTGAATATGCTGCAAGTGTTTCTCCCAACTCTTGTTGAAGATGTGGATGTCATCCAAAGACATCACCACAAAATAATTGGTGAAAGGCTGCAAGATATCTTCCATCATCCTCATGATAGTTGTTGGGACATTTTTCAAGCCAAAGGGCATGACCAACCATTCAAAAAGACCAACTTTGTAATTGAAGACAATCTTCCATACATTGGTCTTCTCTATTGGGACCCGGTGGTAGCCAAACTTCGTATCAATATTACTAAAGTATTTTTCCCCCTTGATCTGGTAAAGGAGATCGTCAATTCAGGGAATTGGGTATCAGTTCCTGAATGTGATTTTATTTAGGATTCGATAATCAATGCAGAGTTGTCAGGTCTCATATTTCTTCTACACAATCACAATTGGGCTTGCACAAAGTGATGAGCTTGGTCAGATGTGCCCATTTTGGAGAAGCTCTTGGATCTGGTGCTTGATTTACTCATTTTTTGACAAAGAGCAATGATCGACTAGCCCATTGGGTAGCGGTGAGTCAGGGGTCATATTGATTGAGTTCTTGACCTGATAGTGTAGAGGTACCTTAGTGGGTGAGTAGAAGGTGTATTTGTATTCTTCTAGGACCTTATCCACTTTCTTATGCTACATGGAGAGACCTGTCGCAAAGGCCATGGATGTGGTTGCAACCTTCTACTCACTTTGATCACAAATCATAAATAAGACAAAATTCCTGGTCTGAGAGATGAACTTCATGCATTTCTTGACAAAGATAAAGGAAATGGCAGTAGGTGGGACTACCTCGGGTATCCTATACAATTTCCTATCCAAAGTAATAATAACACTATGACACCTAGACTCATATACAACATGAAGTTTCCATAAATAAGGTTGGCCCAATATAACATCACAAAATTCAAGGGGGGAGACATCACACAATACCCCATATTTTAAATTGATTGATGTCATAGGGCATGCGACATTGTTGGTGGTTGCAAAGATCTCTCCCTTGGCAGAGCCATTTGAGGGTGTATGGTTGTGGGTGTGGTGTTTTCTGTAAATCGAACCGCTTTATGACCTATGCTGAGATGAGTTTCTTCTGTCTACTACTATCAATGATGAAGTGCAATGAAGTACCCTTCACCCACATCTGTGAAATGAAAGAGGCGCTCACCTTCCTTTGGTTCATCAGTTTCACTGGGCTGGACCTTGGTGGTTGAAACAATGTCACTAGGTTTTTCACCAATGATCCATCTCCCTTTTTATGGTTCTGACTTAGAGTCAGAGCATACATCTGATTCATATACTTTCACCTCGGCCACCAATGGCTTCTTTGAGCGACATTCAATAGTGTTATGCCAGGGGATATTATGGAACTCGCACCACTTCCATGTGTCTTTCTTTGTCTTCCCATTGTACCTCTTTGTTTGCAACTTATACTAGTTGTCCCGAGGCTATCCATCCTTGATCTATCTTTTTTTTTGTTGGTTGGGGCTACCTTTTCCCTGCTTCTACTATGAGGGGTTTCCAGACCCAAACTTTTGCGTCTTTTGTTTCTCGATTTTGAAAACATATCGATAGGCCACTCCCAAAGATGATATGCCCAAAAACTCCTTTTATGTCTCGATGTGTTTATGCAGACCGCCACGGTACTTGAGCACCATATGTCACTCAGATTATTTGATACCCAGCTTGGTGCAAAAGGTATGGAATACATTGGTGAACTATTGCATTGTTTGGTCCCTTCCTTGTCGCAGTGTGGTCCATATTGTATATAAGTCGTCATAACTTCAAACATGGTAGTATTTTTCCTTAATATCATACCTGAAAGAACCCCAAGTGGGTGTGACTAAAAATAATGTAGATTCCTCTGTTTCCTTTTCACAGAAAGTCTCCCACCAATATTTGGCATGGGGGATGACCTTAAGGAGTGAAAATGTAATATATTATCTATCAGAAAAGTTATGGATAGAAAAATACCCTTCTAGAAGGTTTAACCATTTGTCTACAACATCCACATCTATTTTACCTTCAAATATAGAAATATCAAAATTGATATGTACCTTGAAGGGGGAAACACCTTTGCTTGAAGAAGATGCATCATTTGTTGGCAGTCGTCCAAGGATTTTCAAAAAATTATCCGTCATCTCGTTCCTTTGTCGTGCGAGGGCTTCCTCGAGCAATAATTTAAAGGGATCTCCTACCCCATTGTCTCTCTTTTCTTCCCCCATGGGCATCCATCAGGTTCGGTGAGACAGATATTGCAAAGGCTCAGTTGGTTCAAGTCCTAATTTCTTATACCCTGAACTCGTTGGGGACATGCACAGAGAAAAAAATGAAGAGTATACTGCTTTGATACCACTGATATGGATTTATGAGAAGAAGAAAATGAAACACAAATATATAACATTAACATAGATATGTAGAGAATAATAACATAGATAGAGTGAAACTTAACTTGTATTTAATAAAGAAATATGTTGAAACTGTAAAATGTAGAATGAAACATTCTTGTTTGAATGGTGGTAGCTAATCTATGAGAAGATATGTGGCAGCTATGCACATTCACTTGAGCACATTACAATGAGGCATCCAAGACTTTTTAGCATCAAGAAGTAATCAGAAAACCCTAGACATCCAAAAACCTAACCCTAGGAAATGAAGTGGAAAAAGTCATGTGGTCCCCGATGGGGTAAGTTTGTACATAAACTTCCCAAAGTCATAAATTTTGCATACGATCTCTATTTTAGGAACGTGATATCCCGTTGGAAGGGTCTATCCAAGGAATACACATGTTTCTATCACAATCTGACTTTGTCAACAATTTAACTGTGGCGATGTTACACATTATTTTCATCACCCTTATGACTGTTAATGATGTAAACCTATTTTTTGTGTTTAGAGGGATCAATGGCCTGAATTCCTGAGGAAAGAAGGGAGAAGAACTTTACTTGAGAGATAAAATCATATTTTCCTTTGTAAAAACCCTAGTAAGGAGGATCATCGCACCCTTTCCATTTCTAGGGGTGTGATGATCCCAGATTGTCGCATGCTATATTAAACCTATCCTATGACGTCATCAAACTCTTCTCAGTTCTAAGGGTGTGATGATTTTTGTATGTGGGAAAAATGAGCATCTTCTCTGTGCTTCTAGAAGGAGAATCTTCTGCAGTAAGGTGGCCTCCGATCGGTTTGGATCTTACTCTCTTTTCTGATTTAGTGGGATCATCCTAACCTCCTCAACTTATCCTCTTCAACTTATAAAAGGAGAGGAGCTCTCATGGATAAAGTTAGATTGGAAATTTGGCTTGATATTGTTAGCTTGGTTAGAGTGGCTTTAAGCTTTTCTTTGTCAAGATAGATTGTGAGTTATTTTAAGATCCATAGTTTCATAAATCTTGGAGAAGAAGTGTGTGGGAAGTAAGGAACTATTGGAAGGAACCTGACAACATCAAGGCATTTAGTTGTATCTTTCTTCCACATTATTTAATACATATATACTTTTCTTTCCTATATGAATGTTATTTGTCCATATTGTATGATTCCTTGATCACGTACATAGTTTCATATCTAATAGAATTTGTTATTCTTGTCTTCGTTGGATTGTGTTTCTTTACAGATATCTATCCATAAGCCTCACGACGGAGCTGGGATCACATTGGCGAGGTCAGGTCTACAACATTTAAAAGGTATGTTTTGGATCTTCTTCTTGTTTGATAACTGAAATCTATGGAAAGTTTAGTATATTGTCTTGTTTTGTTCTAGTTTTGGGGTGAAAATAGGGAGATTTGTTTGTGTCCACACTTATTGATTTGTCCGATAACAGGTGATCCCAAAAGACGTTGTTTAAGGCCTCAAAACGACCCTGGAAGTTTAGGACCCGAAAAGCTAGAAAACACCTCCCAAGATGAAAACTATATGTGAGCTAGTTGGAAGAGATAGGTGGCCATCGATATCCACCTAGATTAATTTGACTTGAGAAAAAATCCAAGATATTCAATCCCATCATTGAAATTTGAGACTTGGAAATGAAATACATCTATTAATTCTTCTCTAATTCTATCTTCATACTTCCACTCCATTGAAGCAAAGAACTGATTTGTCCATGTTTATCAACATCCCTATCACCTTATTGCATAGAGTTAGAATGTCCTCTAATGCATATCACTTGACCAGGAAACCGATTGTAAAGAAAAATGTGTCATATACAAACAACAAATGTGTAAGAATAAGATCTTCTCCCTCTCTGATTCCTTTCATCCTTCCATTTCTCATTGCTTCCGAGATAGCATGACTCAAAACCTTCGTCACCAAAAGAAAGAAATACAACAATAGAGGGCACCCCTGACGAAGACCATTACCAAGATTAAAAAAATGTGAAGAATAACTATTAACAAGCACCGAAAATGATAAGAATGTAGAACATGCCATTATTCAATCGATTAGATTTAGGGTGAAGCCAATATGTATGAAAAACATTCTTAGATACAACTATCACACTCGATCATATGCCATTGATAAATCAAACGTTTCCACCGTTACACTATATGTTTTTGTATTTATGCTATGAAAAACCTCATGCATTGAACCAACTACATCATGTATCTATCTTCTTTATATAAAACTAAACTACTCAAGAGAGATAACTTTTGACAATAACTTATTTAATCTCACAGGTAAGATTCTAGAAATAATTTTGTAAACACGGTTCTTTAATCTCACAAGGATAACGTTTTGTTCCCCACCATACTTAAATATTTTCATCCTGGAGCTTGTCATAATGCACCAAGATTTGGTAATGTATCATGGTCCATTCTCTCATGATAAGAAGGGGATGAAGGCCCAGAGGTCGATGTAGTTGTTATATATGAATTGTATGTAAAAAAATATAAAGGCCACCTATTAAAGGAACAACCCAACTTGATATTTACCCCCTCTAATGTTAATTTCCCCTTGTACTGATGCATTGAATGCACACTCATAACATGAATTTAGCCCAGTAAAAAATGAAAGAATAAATCTTGAAACCTATAAAGGGGACTTGAAAAATAATGAATGGGTATCAAAAGGAAGTTAGGGGGTTGGGAATGCAAAAAGTACCAAGGAAAGGGTATCTCAAGTAATAAGTGCTCCCTCTACAAAGGAACTCATAGAATGGGTTTAATAACACCATAAGCCATGAAGTAAGCCCAAATCCATACTGTTAGTACGCATTTTTGATAAAGTGGGATTTTTCCTTAGGAAATAACCCCTTGGTGAAAAAATGAAGAAAGGGGTCCTAATGCAACCCATATTATTCATTTATCCTATTTTTTTTGGCAATTTGATGGCCTTGGCACGTTGTGATAAGGAGCATGCATATCTTAGCAACTGAGCATGGAATGCTTAGATCTACGGTCCACATTTGATATCGGACCCCCCCTAACCTTTCTTCCTTTAACGGGTGGGGGGTCTGACTAGGTGGTTTTCTGTCGCAAGGCCCCCACTATCGTGTCACCTCCACAACAACTTGGACCCCCCCATGTGCTTTACTGCTTATTGACTACTGCCCCCCTCCGAGTAAACTGCCAGAATATCTCCCATAGCACCCGCACTCCCGCTGAGACCTATCCTCCACTCACACTTCCGCACACCTATCTCTTATGCACTGCCATTTCTTCCCCCTCACCTCCCGACATTTATCCTCCACTCACACTTCATGTAACCTCTACTATTATCATCTACCCCCTGACCTACCACTTCTCTCTTGCACCGCATCCTCTCCACTTGCCACATCTCCCTCGTGCCTTTACACCTCATCCTCCAAGTACTCGCGCTCATGTAGTCCCAAACACTGCTCTCCACTGTTTGGGACTACATGACCATGTTTCAGTGTGGCTTCCAGTGGCAGAAGTAAGGAACTATTGGAAGGAACCTGACAACATCAAGGCATTTAGTTGTATATTTCTTCCACATTATTTAATACATATATACTTTTCTTTCCTATATGAATGTTATTTGTCCATATTGTATGATTCCTTGATCACGTACATAGTTTCATATCTAATAGACTTTGTTATTCTTGTCTTCGTTGGCTTGTGTTTCTTTACAAATATTTATCCATAAGCCTCACGACGGAGCTGGGATCGAATTGGCGAGGTAAGGTCTACAACATTTAAAAGGTATGTTTTGGATCTTATTCTTGTTTGATAACTGAAATCTATGGAAAGTTTAGTATATTGTCTTGTTTTGTTCTAGTTTTGGGGTGAAAATAGGGAGATTTGTTTGTGTCCACACTTATTGATTTGTCCGAT
>JZKD02S1674784.1:215068-236118 GCA_000966675.3 Picea glauca
AGGAAATAAGAAGTAAAGAAGGTTGGATTTCAAGGGAGGATGAAGTCTTTTGGTGATGTGTTCTAAGGTATGTTATTTTCAGGTCATCTTACCATTTTTGCTATAAATTTTTTTTTCTATAATGAGTCAGATGGTGAAATCGCTATGGTATTGAGAAGACATATCAAGTTACCTCTAGTAAAAAGTTCATCTCTTGATTCGTTATAATTATGGAGATACACTCTGTGAAAGACAGGGTTTGTGACCAGTCCTGAAGCTAGTCAATAAATAGGTGTTTTGGGTAAAACAGTCATAACTTATTCATCGAGAATAAAAATTATGTGGGACAAATTTCATTGGAAATAGTACAAACTTTAGTTTCATGTTTACGAGTTTCAGAATTGGATGTTAAATTTTGAGTGCGGGGAATTCTGTACAAGTTTGGTCTCCTGAATAGACCAGAATGAATAAAGTCTACCATTCTTTCTATAACTTCTTTTTGGGGAGGATTCAAGGAGTGAAACTTGGAGGAGTTTTAGAGAATACATTGAGTAATATTATCTACAAGATTAGAGTACTCCAAGAATTGAAGAATTGCAAAAATTGAAGAAGTCTCAAGAAGCATTATCAGGTTCTATCTGATGATTGGTTGATGGTGATGATTTAATGTAAAGTTTTATTATCTCTCATATATTATTAGGTGGAAGGAAGGGGAAAGGATGGAGAGTTAAAATCTCTCTTGATATTGGAGGATTGTATCTTCCTCTTGGAGGTTTATCCCTCCCTTTACATTTGGAAGTTGTAGCTAACTTTGGAAGTCATTACTTCCCTTGAACATTAACTATTGATTATTTCTCATATATTGTGCATGGTGTATTGTGGTGTATTGGTGTAACTCTCACACTATTGTTAATTTCTCATTGGATATAGTTGAATGGTTTAAGTATAAGTTGAAAAAGGTTTTAAATTGTACTTGATACTGATTCACACCCCTCTCAGTATCAACAACCTCCCCAAATGGCATTCTAAAATTGGACCCTTGGTTTCCTCGTTTATAAATATTCAATAAGTTTCCTTTCATTTCTTTTGGGACTCATCATTATTCCTAAGGTATCGAAGGAATATTCCTTCGATACCATTCTCTTCAGAGTCTAGCTCATTTCCCATCCTCTCGATCTCTGAAACTCTAACTCTGATAGCCTTTTCGAGCCCTCCCAGCCCTCCCACATGCATGTCGAGCACATTCTCCCCAGATTAAATAATATTATTTTGATACCACTTATGTCTAAGTTCAAACATTTCTTCATTATTTAAAACTCCGATGGATTTTCTCTAAAATATTACAAAGAGTATGCTCGACACACCTTTCTAGAAAAGAGAATATTCTTGTGATACCTTTTCTTCGGGGTTTATTGCCAACCTCACCCTGAAGAACTCCGATGCCAAGAGTCTGATAGGTCCCACCTCCCCTACAACTATGCATACTTTTTAGGTCTACATGCTTTTCTAGAGATAAGAGAATATGCTTTCGATACGCCTCCCATCAGGGCTAAAATTAACATGTGATCCTTCCCTCTCTGATTGCATGACTCTAATAAAGACCTTATTTTTAAACTCAACCTTTCACCACCTCTGATATGTTATTCCGAGCATCCATCACCCTTAATGAGAATTAATGACAAAGATAATGTGAATTAATAATAGATATTAAGGCTAGATCTAGAAACGATTCTCGTACACACCTTAGTTATGGCACATTTGTGATTGTTTAATGTTCATTATGAGCTATAAACCCCCCTCTTCAGAAATATCTTACGTTGTAAGTTTGCGAAGCATATTTGTTCTGTCTTGATTTTTTTTTTACTAAGTGCTACTACACAACTACTGTAGCCTCTTAATCACAGGAAGCCCATTTTTTCGTTTAAGAATTTTTTGTTGTTATAGTTAATGCGTTGTGTTTATTAAGCTAATACTCATTTCAATGTGCTAATACATGACCAATTGATAATCATCCATGGCAAGCCATAACCCCTAAATACCAAAGGTATAGATGTACTTCCAATAAACTACAGGACTTGAACCATTGTCTCAACCAATCGAAGCATCGGTGACCGATACTAATCTCCACATTAGTGAAGACCAATTCCTTGGTTATGAAGAAATATACAGGATCTTCAATTCTGTAGATTTCCCTATGGATGACGAGAAATTAGAATTTTACCATAATATCCTAATAAGTGACATCCATCTTGTAGCCTCTTGACTACTTCTTTTTCCATACAATAATGCAACACAATGGTGCCTCAAACCATTTGATGCCACAACAATGACCATCGTAAGAAAACAAAGGAAGAGATAGCGTACCTGAGACCTAATCACATCGGCTCCAGATATCATCTTCCCACTCCCACATGCTTTCTAAATGAACCATTCTTAAAAGTTTTTTTGCAAGAAAACAAAGGAGTAGTGAAGAAAATGAAACATTGGGTTGTTGAAGAAGACAAAGTCCTCAAACAAGGCTAGAAATTAGTTCCTACTCATAGGTTTAAGACTCCCTACAAATTGATGGTAGCATTGCTCTGTCGAATATATGGATAGGAAAATAGTGTTGGCAAATGTTTAACAGATAGCGTATGCTTGTCATTGATGGAAAGTACAACAGTGAAGATGAAAGGATCAAAATGTGCATCGATGGACAAACAGGAACAACGTAGGCTCAAGAGGAATTAGTGCAGAGTCGAAATTCTTCCAAGTAAGAAGGATGTGTAAACTTGGAGGAGAAGCATCGCTGTTTGTTGGATCCCATCCAAAATTTCCGATAGCATGAGGGCCGTCAGATATGAATAAAAAAAAGAAGAGCACGCGCTGAAGAGAAGACCAGGACCATCCATCTGTGAAGGACACGTGGCAGAGATGAGAGAGATCTCGTGAAATCGAGAGTTCACAGGGTGAAAGCCCGAATATTGGGTGTTCAAAGTCGTGAGGCGCGAGGATGTGAGGCGGCGAAGTGGCGAGAAGATCAGGACTGTCCATCTGGGAAGGATGCGTGGAAACTATCGGAGAGATCTCGTGAACTCGGGGGTTCGCAGGATAAAGGCCCAAGTATTGGGTGTTCAAAGTCGCGAGGCACGAGGACGCGAGGCGGCGAAGTGGCGAGATATTTATAGTCGTCCATCTGGGGAGACAGGTGGCGAGAGATCGAGAGATCTCGCAAACTCGGGAGTTCGCAGGTTGAGATTCCAAACATTGGGTACTCCAAGTCGCGAGGTCGTGAGGTAGCGAGATGCGAGATTGCGATTTAATCGTGGTCCATTGGATCAAGAGGACACATGGTGAAATATCGTCATCTCGCTGACTGGAAAGTCAAAGGAATAGCGATATGCGAGATCGCGATTTAATCAAGGACCGTTGGATCAAGAGGACACGTGGAGAAATTTCAGAGCACCATAAAGCTCCATCTCAGAGTTTCGCCTATCGCGACTTAGAGTGATGAAAATCTCCATCTTAGGATCAGTGAGATGCGAGATCATGAAATGATCCTGACCGTCAATACATCAAAATATATGGACTGTTGATCTGAGCTCCATCTTTGAGTCTCACCTATTGCGACTGAGAGTGACGAGAAACTCCAATGAAGAAACAACGAGATGCGAGATCACGATAATATCGTGACTGTCAATACACCAAAAGATGTGGACCGTTGATCTGAGCTCCATCTAGGAGTCTCACCTATCGCAACTTAGAGTAACGAAAATCTCCAACGAAGGAATAGCGAGATGCGATATCCCGATGAGATCAGGACCGTTGATTCACCAAGATCCTGAACCGTCGATCAGGGTCGATGAAGATCAAGAGTTCGACTGTCTCAGAGAAGACGAGGAGTATTAAACTTCCAGAGAGACTGAGGAATCTCAGTATAACATACAGTGATGCTGGACACGGGGGGCGAACCACCAGAGAAGTTGAAGAGTCACGATGATAATCAGACAGAGCACTCGAGAGGTGGAGGATAATGGTGCAGAGTCAACATGCAGAGGCATTGCGAACACTACATGCACAAGGTGCACAGAAGCTATAAATACACGGTATAGAGAAGAGATGGGGTTGTTGTTGCTATTAGAGTTTGTTGTGGTTGTTTTTGTTGAAGGTGATTCTTGAATGAAGAAGGAGGAGAGTACAGCAGTTGAATGGCACAGAAGAGGATCTGTGCAGTGAATGGACATGGTGCACAGAGCATAAAAAGCAGAAGAATAGATAGCGCAAGTCATGTGTGCAGGAAGGCAATGAGGTAGACAGAGCAACGAGATGTAGTAGAACAGTGATAAGTCGAGTAAGCCATTGTTGAACATTATATCACTGTAATAAGCTTCAGAAGCAACGATTTATATTTCAGGGTGGTTGGGTGGTGCTAGGGAGGACTGTTGTCCTTAGATATTCAAGTGGGTGCTTGAACACAGGGAGTTGGTGCTTCCTTCTAGTTGGTGCTAGAGAAACCAGGGAGTTGGTGCTTCCTTCTAGTTGGTGCTAGAGAAAACAAAGAGTTGGTGCTCTTAGTAAGTTGCATCTTGCAAAACAGAGGTTGTAGCCTCATTATGAGTTGGTGCTGATATGTATGATAATGTAAAGAATGTAACTATTACTTATCATATAAAGAAAAAGAGGTTTTTACCCTGTATGGGTTTCCTCGGGAAATATCTGTCTTTGTGTTTCTCATATATGTGACTGATGCTAAATGTGCCATTGTTTATTTCCCTGCATTATTGTGATCATAATTTAGTGTTTCAACAAAGAGTTTAAAAGAAGCATAATTGTTTAAGCTCAGGTACAACTGATTCACCCCCCCCCTCTCAGTTGTCCAACAAATAACACACATTTTCAAACTGATTGGCTTCCTTATGCACACACCATCTTCAAGACGGGGCAAGTATTCAACCGGGCAAACATATTGGTTTTCATCATATGTCTACACGTGAAGAATCTCATAGGTATGAAACAACCATGTTTTTATATGTTAGCCTACATGATCGATGCCATTTTCTCCTCTGAACAGGTTTTTGACTTGGGGTGGAACTAGGACCAAAACCAACCCCCCATCCATGTATATTACTTTCAATTATGGAGTGTTAATTACAGAAAACACTTTTATGACATATGCAATCTATTTTTATCCCCTCTACACTCAATTTTTTTTGGTTTCCCTAGACACGTAATCTCCTTCAAAGCCAAGAATGGGATGAAAGGGGTATCCAATTGGTTTCTCTATAAATATTATTCATATATCAGGGTGTATGGGACCATTGGAGCCCCACACCTTTTACCATACTTTTACGCAGACCATTTGTTGATGAGGGAAATTGCATACCAAACCATGGGGTTGGGGGTTACTGCACTATTTCAAATCAACAACAAAAAAACTTTGGCCAGGTTTCCCTATCCACATCAGAAGTTACAGTATTTCCAATAGCCAACATGCAAGGAAAGAAGAAGAGGCCCTACAAGAGTTAATGCTATGCCTAGGAGAGCCCAAATGACATGATCCTCATGAGATAATAATCATCCATGTTAGGTATATTGGTATTACCCATTCCAATATCCATGTGGTCAATTTTTAAGAGGACAAGTTTAAGGGAACACTCTCTTATGATGAATTCCTACATTAATTTCCCCATGATGCTGCCAAGTGGGATCTTGAAAATGAACAAGAAGATATCAAGAGGGAAACTATAAACCAGTTCTATAGGTTACTTCAACAAGAAACGTACACTGACATCACCAAATAATAGGAGAAAACCAAGAAGGAAGAACAACTAGAACAAAAAAGTCTCCAAGCTGAGAAAGATTATCAGAAAAGGCAAGATGAGGAGGAAAATAGCAGAAAATAACATGAGCACATGGTGCAACAATATGCGCTCCAAAATAATAAATAAGAAGAATCCAAAAGGTTGGTTGATAAAGTAGAATCTAGGAGGTTATATGATGAAGCATAAGCCAATTAATTGGCTGATGAGGTAGAGGAAAAATGGGTAGCCAACGAAGTTGAAGCTAAGAACAAGGTGGATGAGCTATTGAATCATAATTTAAGCCAAACCCCTAACACTCCATCGATGCCCAATCTGGGCATTGTGAATGTAACCCCTCATGGATACACTCCCATAAGTACCATTCCAGGAGATTCCTCTTTCTCCTCCCAAGCCATGAATTTTGAGGGCTATAACATCCCCCAACCCATCTGAGAAACATTACGGTGCAAAATACTCTTAAAAATGAAATTTACAGCCAAATGATTTAATTCATTTACAGTTAGTTGATTTCTTGTAGTTTACAGCTACAAATTAAAACAAATTTAACTACTTTCTACAACCATGAAATAGATGCATCTACCACATGCTAATAAACAACATGAAATGCAACTAAACAACTCATTACAAAAACATATAAATCACCTCCAAATACATAGATTTCATGCACAACAATTAAACATATAATTTAACAAAACAACAAGATAAAACACTTATCTTTTCACAACAGTTGTGCAACCAACTACTTGGGATAAAAAATTCACCCAACCATAGACTGGTTGTTCCAAATCTCAATAGCCAGTCACCCTTGAGTTGAGGATAGAAATCCAAAAAAGAGGGTGGTGTCTCACAGTCCACTCACAACTCATTAAACTCTCAACCCAACTGATATCCTCCTACAACTATCCCTATTTTCCACTAGCTCTCTTCCTCTTGACCTGTCCAACCCAAGGAATGTACCCCTTCACTGATCGCAGTCCCTCAAGCATTCAATTATTTTATTAGGGTCTCTCTGGCATAAGAATCTAGGAATATCTTAGCTGGGAACTCAAGGGAAATTGTTGTTAGGAAAAGTATCAACAAACCAATAGGAAACACTTGTTGTTTTAGTGCAACTCACACAAGATTTCACTCTTCAAGACTGACAACCTGGCTATTTAGTGTTCCATCTCCTATTATCTCTAATTATGCTCCATATTTCTTTATAATTTTCCCTCCATGGATGCATCAACTTCAAGCTATATTTCTTTCTCTCTCCTTCTCTCTCATGCACAAAACTTGACTAACTAAAATTGTTGTCCCAGCCCATACGAATTTATCTCTTTGGATTTCCTTTCTTGACTCACACTCTTCCCCAATCTGATTGTACTCAACCCACATGTGCCCAATAAATTTGGGATGTGACCACTCACAACCACCATCTTACATGTATTCAATGATTGTCTTTGGGAACACTAAATAAAAAATGGGAAGGTTCACATACAAATAACAAATTTAGGAAAATGGGTTAAATTAATATACATGGGCATTTCCCCCTTAGGCCCCTCTTGGCCATTATTCTAGACACTCCCCTCTCTTGTGGATTAATTCATCCCCTATATCTTTTCCATGTCCCCTTACAGTTGGAATCACATTTTATTAATAAAACAAAGAAATACAATTCACATATTACATTGCTTTGGCCATAGCCACACATTATATCTACATAGTCATAAATTAAACTAGGGATTGTAATGGGGATGTTACATTTCCCATCCCCTAAAATTGTGCACCGTCCTCAATGCACTCTATGCCAATATACATATATGCAAATTTACATCACAATACTTAGAAAATAAAACTCTGCAATTTTACAACTCTAGCAGCAACTCCAACCATAATCTCATGTTCCTTTCAACTTGTTGACCCAAGTAATGCACCATTCGTTTATCATGGATAACCCAAGGGATTTACCATATGTTTATCAAGGCTAACCCAAGGAATGAGCCATTCTTTTATCAAGGTCCCAACAGAGTTGGCTAGGACTCTGAGATGTGGTTCTCTAACTCTCGCTGCTCAAAATGGAGTCTTGCATTATGTTTTCTTCAAAATTGTAAAACATTTGCGGGTATTCTTCCTACATGTTTTCTTCATGCTCCCATGTAGCATGTTAGGGACCTAACCCCTCACATATGTAGAACAATATATTTGGATGTAATAAAGGTCAATATTAATAAGGCCTTGCAATAAAGTAGAATAAGTTGAATGTAAGAAGACCTAATATAAGCTTTCGCTTCTAGAAGGATCTTCCTCTAGATGGTTCTTTTGATAGACATATTTAGTATAAATAGGAGTCGAGGGTATGAGAACCCTAGCTTGGATATTATTTTAATAGAGATTTTCTCGACTGGAGGTTGCCCCCTTGAATAGGCCTGTGAACATTGTTCTCAGAATCAAAGTGCTCTTTCCGGTGTTATTTTGATATCATTTCAGAGTTATTGTTGTGTTGTTCTGGTTATATTGTTATTTATCTACCATTTCTAGCATTTTATTTCTGTTTTGCATACTTTTTATATTTGGAATATTACAAGTGGTATTAGAGCACTTTCCTCGGTAGAAAATCGTGGGTTAATGTTTTCAGGGTAATATATATTCCGACATCTTTAAGCTACATAGATATGTCGTTAAGCACATAAACCCGTGGTTGAGGGATTCATACATGTAGGAAATACAAGTGGTTCTTAAGTGCACATTTGTTGGCCACCCTTGTAACCCCTGTTGGTACCCCTTCGAGTGGTAGTGCATCAGACAACACCTGTATATGGACCGACGTAGATTTCCTGAAGCCCTCTTTAGATAAACTGATTGGCCGCCTAACTACTATAGTGTCACCAAGAAAAACACTCGGGAAGATACTCTCTAGTACCTGGGTAGTCGGGTAGTAAGGAAAAGGGCACAGTCTAGCCTCCTTAGTTGGTGCCTTGAGATATTGATCCGAGTACTATTGTTGGACCCTGCATGTATATCAGAGAGCTATAACATAGGGAAACCCCTTGTCTGTAGAACCCTTGAATACCTAATCCTTGGGGACAGAAACAAAACATAAAACAGACAAGATCTATTGCCGCACAACTGTGTTCGAGTTGCCAAATCATTAAACATTTCTTCCTGGTTAAGCATTTGGGCATTTCATCATTGCAGTATTCTTTAGACCAGAGTATAACTCTGTAGGTGTACAAAAAAAAAAAGTCTGGAAATTTTTGCACCATTATTTGAGACCTATTCCATTGGATTTATCTCTTCGCCCTTATCACATTCATACCTATCATTTTTCAACAAAATTTTTGACCTCGCTCGCCCCTTTTCAGTTCCCTCGTCATCATGGCCCATACCCATAGCCAAGACTTGGAAGCTCGCTTCAATATATTGCAATCTAATTTCATAGAGACCCAACAAGAAGTAAGACAACTCAGTGCCAATATTTCCACCATCAATCAAAACATGCACTCATCCATCATCGCATCAATCAACGAACTCAAAGAAGACCTAAAAAAAAACCATGACTACCTAGCTTGAATTTGTCATTTCAATGATCTGCTTCAAGCTGCATATCCCTGCAGATCCCCCTTTATCTGACCCACCTTTGCATACCGAAGTTGAAACTTCCTCTCATTCCCATAATTTTCAGCCCCATCAATTTCAGCGTGACCTACGCCTTCCGCAGATGGATGTGACCAAATTTGATGCCTCGGATCCCACTAGTTGGGTAACTCAAATGGAACATTATTTCTCTTTGTAAGACATTACAAATGATTTGGCCAAACTCCAGTATGGTGTTCTCCATATAGATCAAGAATTGTGGCAATGGTGGCAATGGTGGCAATGGAGAAAAAATTCTCGTCAAGGGTATATTTCTTGGACACACTTTGTGGCAGAGCTTTATGAACTCTTTGAAACTGACACCAAACATTTAGGCCGTTTGACAAAGTTGAAACAATATGGAGTAGTGTAAGACTTTATAGCTTCTTTTGAGGGACTGGATTTTCGTACAGAGGGCATGTCAGATGCTTTTTGTTTAGAATGTTTTATCAGTGGCCTCAATAATGAGATTCATGCCCATGTCCTCATGGTTCGGCCTCAGAGTTGGGTGGAGGCTACTAAAAGAGATAAGGAAGCACAATAGGTTGTCTCTTCTCAAAATTGGAAACCCCCCTTTATTCCTCGCACTAAACTAGTAAATCCCACTACTCCTTTTGCTCCACTAAAGATCCAAAAATTGACCAGGGATGAAATGGCTGAATGCCAACTCAAAGGATTTTTTAACAATTGTGATGAAAAATATTTTCCGGGCCACAAGTGTAAGGAACAAAAGATTTTTACGGCCATCTCAAAGGATATTTCAGAAGAGGATGTTGAAATTCCCCTTGTGTCTGAGTCACCTGAACCCACTGACATAACCCCTCCCTTAGACCCTCCCAAAGTAGAACCGGTCATTTCCCTAAATTATCTCACTGGCTTATCCGCCCCCCAAAATATCAAGCTAATTGGTTACATCAAGCATAGGAAGGTCATCATTCTTGTTGATATTGGAAGCACCCATAATTTTATTCATCATTGCATTTTCCAACAAACCCATTGCTATATCCATGCAGTCAATAATTTCCAAATAATGATTGCCAATAGTGGCTCCATGAAATGTGGAGGGCGTTGTGAAAATGTGTGTCTCCAAATTGGTGACTACCACCTGAAATCTCATATGTTTGCTATCGACATGGGTGGTTGGTGCAGACTGGATAAGGACTTTGGGTCCCATTCTCATGGATTTTAAGGAGTTAACCATGCAATTCAACTAGGAGGGCCAACAATATAAGTTCCAAGGCATCACCGTCAGTTCACCTAAGATTATTAGTTCCAATCGCATGGAAAAGATGCTTAAAAAAGGCCATTCTGTTGTTATTTCCCAACTCCATGCCATACAAGTAACTGAGACACCCTCTGTGCTACACGACCTCCAATCCATCCTCTCTAAACATCAACTGGTCTTTTCAATTCCCTAGGGACTCCCTCCTTCTCATGGTTTTCATGATCATTCCATTCCCCTTGTACCAGGAAGCCTTCCTCCCAATATTCATCCCTATTGCCACCCATTTTCCAAAAAAAATAAAATTGAGAAAATGGTTCAAGAACTTCTTAACACAGGCGTTATCCACCCTAGTATGAGCCCATACTCTTCTCTTGTGGTCATGTTCCTAAAGAAATAAGGTTCTTGGCACATTTGTCCTGACTTCTGCGCCCTCAACAAAATCACCATTAAAGACAAATTTCCCATTCCTATCATTGATGACCTCTTGGATGAATTGAGTGGTGCCCAGGTCTTTACTAAACTTGATCTTTGTTTTGGCTACCACCAGATTTGTATGAAAGAGGTAGACATTCCTAAGACTACCTTTAAAGTTCACGAGGGCCACTATGATTTTTTGGTCATGCCCTTTGGCTTGTGTAATTCCCCCTCCACCTTCCAAAGCCTCATGAACCATGTCTTCCGTCCTTTTCTCCATCATTTTGTCTTATTTTTCTTTGATGATATCCTCATCTATAGAAAAACATGGACATGCCATCTTTCTCATGTGGATCAAGTTCTCCATCTACTCTCTCAGCAACAAATTTTCCTAAAACAATCTAAATGTTCTTTTGGCGCCTCAGAAGTCGAGTACTTGGGTCATCTTATTAGCAAGGATGATGTCAGGGTGGATCCTAAAAATATTGAAGCTATGCAATACTGGCCTCACCCAAAGACTCTCAAAATATTGGATGGATTTATGAGCTTAATAGGTTATTATCGCAAGTTTGTTAAGAATTATGGAAATATTGCGACACCTCTCACTCCACTCCTTAAAAAGAATTCTTTCACTTGGAATCCATCAGCTGCTCAGGCTTTTCAAACCTTGAATATGGCCATGTGCACCACTCTAGTCCTGTCCCTTCCCAATTTCAGAAAGACCTTTGTCCTGGAATGTGATTCTTCGGGGAAAGGAATTGGTGTTGTCCTTATGCAAGAAGGTTGGCCTTTGGCCTTTACCAACAAACAATTGTTTGAACAAAATTTGGGCAAATCAATCTATGAAAATTAAATTTTGGATATTCGACATGCCGTTGATCTATGGTGCCCTTATCTATTGGGGAAACACTTCCAAATTAAGACAGATAATCAAAGCCTCAAGTGTTTTCTGGAACAACGCATTTCCTCCTCAGAGAAACAAAAATGGGTGACTAAGCTCTTTGGATATGATTATGAGATCATTTACAAGAAAGGAAAAGACAATGTGGTTGCAGATGCACTTTCCCGAAAATATGAAGATGAAGGATCCCTTTTTTATCTCTCCTTCATTGTACTAGATTGGCTCCAAGCCATTCGCCAGGAATGGCTACACGATCCCAAAAGTTCACATATGATACAACAATTGCAGTCCAATTCTTCAGTCCCCCCGGGGTACTCTTGGCTCCATGATGAGCTTCGATACAAAGGTTGTTTGTATTTAAGTAAACAGTCAAAACTTAAATCCAAGGTACTTTATGAGCTTCATGCTACACCCACTGCTAGGCACTCTAGGTTTACCAAAACCTATGACAAGGTCAAACGTTCTTTTTTCTGGGATGGTATGAAACAAGAGGTTCATAATTTCTTAGCTGAATGTGATGTGTGTCAATGAAATAAGGGAGAAACAGTCAAATATCCTGGCACACTACAACCACTGTTGATTCCACCTTCTATTTGGAGGGATATCTCTATGGATTTTATTACAGGCTTACCTAAATCGGGAAATAAATCAGTCATCATGGTGGTAGTCGATTTCCTTTCCAAGTATGCTCATTTTTGTGCTCTTCAACACCCATTTACAACATCCACTGTGGCTCAACGTTTCATGGATTAGGTCTTCAAGCTTCATGGCATGCCACATTCTATTGTTTCTGATCGTGACCCAAATTTCACCAACAATTTTTGGCAATAACTATTCAAGATTCAAGGGACCCAATTGCATCTCAACACAACTTATCATCCCCAAACTGATGGAAAAACTAAATTTTTCAACAAGTATTTGGAAACATATTTGAGGTGTTTTGCATCATAAAAAAAAAATCAATGGGCTTAATGGTTACCCCTAGTTGAATGGTGGTACAACACTTCATACCATACAACTACCTGCATGACTCCTTTTGAAGTGGTATATGGACAAAAGACACCTTTAGTTCTCTCATATTTACCAGGTGTCTCGAAGGTACAGGTGGTTGACCAAACGCTTACAGTTCGAGAGGCTATTCTCCGTACCCTCAAAGAGAATTTGGTCATGGCCCAAAATCGCATGAAGAAACAAGAAGATTAAGGTCATTTTGAAAGTCAATTTACAGAAGGGGATCAGGTGTTTCTTCAACTGCAACCTTACAAGAAAAAATCCCTCAAGGCCGACCATTGTCAGAAGTTGGCACCCAAATTCTATGGTCCTTATACCATTCTCAAGCGTGTGGGACAAGTGGCCTATCAGTTAGGTTTGCCCAGTCATTCTAAGCTACATCTTGTTTTTCATGTTTCATGCTTAAATAAGGTCATTGGAACTAAGTGATAAACTCAAAACAACCTTCTCGAGTTGGATGAAGAAGGATCCATTTGGATACAACCACAAGCATTTTTGGACCAGCATGAGCGTCGTCTGCATCAACGAACCATCAAGGAAGTGTTAGTCTAGTGGAAAGATTCAACTCCAACATATGCCACTTGGGAACCAACTACCATTCTACAATAATTTCCACATCTCAAGCCTTGAGGACAAGGTTGTTTTTAAGGGGGAGGACATGTTAGGGACTTAGCCCCTCACATATGTATAACAATATATTTGGATGTAATAAAGGTCAATATTAATAAGGCCTTGCAATAAAGTAGAATAAGTCAAATGTAAGAATACCTAATAGAAGATTCCTCTTCTAGAAGGATGTTCCTCTAGATGATTCTTTTGTAGACATATTTAGTATAAATAGGAGTCGAGGGTATGATAACCTTATCTTGGATATTATTATAATAGATCTCTTCTCGACTAGAGGTTTGCCCCTCGAAGAGGTCCATGAACATTTATCTCATAATCAAAGTGCTCTTTCTGGTGTTATTTTGATATCATTTCAGTGTTATTGTGGTGTTCTTCTGGTTATATTGTTATTTATCTACCATTTCTAGAATTTTATTTATGTTCTGCATACTTTTTATATCTATAATATTACATAGCATATTCAGGACCTTAGTAGGTCCATTGAAACTTTACTTTCCTGAGCACTTTGACTTTCTGATCTAGGATGCATACTGGTTCCACTTGGAAGTCCCCTTCGTGCTCCACCTGGATCACATTCCAATCAATTATGTTGTTAGGATCAAGCACATTTATTTAATAATGACACATCAAATACATTATGCACTCTCATGGATGAAAGAAAATCTAACATGTATGCAATTGACCCTATCTTTTCTATTATTTCAAAATGCCCACAATATCTTGCTACCAACTTCGGGCATCTTCCTAATCTTAGCGAACTTCTCTTTGCCTTCACTTTCAAAAAAACATGTTCTCCCACTTTAAAATATTTGAAAACTTTGTTTCTGTCTGCATAACTTTTCTTCCTATCCTGGGAAGCCTTCAAATTTTGCTTTATCTTTTCCATCTAATCCTCCACTTTTTTAACAATTCTGGCCCAACAACTGCTCTATCTGCTAGATTATCCCAACTCATTGGTCTGCTACATTTTCCTCCATACAATGCCTCAAATGGACTCATTTTCAATGAGGCATGATACCCATTATTGTAGGAAAATTCAACTAAATGAATATAATCTTCCCACTTTGATGGTTGATCCATCACATACATTCTAATAATGTCCTCAATTATCCTGTTAGCTCTTTTTGTTTTCCCATATGACTCGGGATGATATGCGGTATTGAGATTTAAATTTGTTCCAAATACCTTGAACAAACCTTTCCAAAAAATAGATGTGAACTTTGGATCTCTATCTAAAACTATTCCCTTAGGCACTCCATGTAGCCTAGCAACTTCTCTCATGTAAATTTCTGCAATATTTGTTGTCTTGTGTGTAGCCTTTACTGGAATAAAATGTGTTGCTTTAGACAATTTATCCACCACCACCATGATGGAATCATGTTTCTTCATTGTTCTGGGAATCTTAGTAATAAAATCAACTGTAACTACTTCCCACTTCCATTTTGGAATGGGAAATGGCTATAGAAAATCGTTGGGTATCTATGTTTTGTCTTCACTTTTTGGCATTCTAGACATCTTACTATGTAATTAGCCACTTACTTCTTCATTCCCAACCAAAAGTATTGGCTTCTTACTACTGCAATTTTTTTCTAATATCCTGGTTGCCCTGCATATGGCACATTGTGCATCTACTTCATCAGTGCATTTTTTAACTCCCTGGAATTCGACACATACACCTTACCTTTGTACATGAGAATTTCATCTTCTTTCATCTCATAATAATTAAATTTCTGCTGAAAATTACCTTGTTGTAATGTCTCTTTTATTTTTAAATAATTTTGATCTGAATTTGTTGTTGCAACAATTTTGTCTTTTAGATATGTCTTGTACATGCTAATGGCTACAATGTGTACTTCATGATCTCTCGTAGTGAGTGCATAAACCACTTGATTTTCCTTTCCCTTTATATGCTTAATTGTGAAGTCATATTCACTTAGAAATTCCAGTCATCTAGTTTTCCTAGCATTTAGTGTTGGTTGTCCAAACAAATTATTCAGACCATGGTGGTCTATCCTTAGCTCAAATTTCTTACCCATAAGGTAATTCCTCCACATTTTCAATGCATTTACAATCACTACTAACTCCAAGTCATGTGTATCATAATTCTCCTCATGCTCTTTTAATTTTCTGGACTCATAGCATGCCACATGGTCTCTTTGAATGAGAACCCCTTTGAGTCCTTCCTTGCATGCATTGGTTTACACAAAAAATATTCATTTGGATTTGCAATCTTCACGATTGGTGCACTTGTCAATATTCCCTTCAATTATTGAAAAATCTCTTCACACTTGGAATTCTATTCAAATATCACTCCCTTCTTTTGCAAAGAACTGATTGGACTCGAAATCTTTGAAAAACCTTTTATGAATCTTCATTAATAACCGACAAGACCCATGAGTGATATGAACTCTATCACATTCTTTGGAGTTGTCCATCCTCCAATGGCCTCTATATTCTCAGGATCAACTTCTATCCCTGTTGTTGATATTATATGCCACAAGTAGTGAATATTCTTTTTATAAAATATGCACTTACTTAACTTAGCATACAATCTATGCTCTCTTAAAACTTGCAACACCATTCTTAAATGTTTCTCATGTTCCTCCTTTGATTTATAATAGATGATTATATCATCTAAGAAAACAATCACAAACTTTTCCAGGTACTCCTTGAACACTCCATTCATCAAACACATAAAAATTGTTTGGGCATTGGATAATCCAAATGGCACTATCATGAATTCATAATGCCCATATCTTGTTCTGAATGTTGTCTTGTTGATGTCTTCTTCCTTTATCCTTAGTTGATAATAGCCTAATCTCAAGTCAATCTTTGAAAATATTCTCACACCTTTCAGTTGATCAAACAAATCATCAATTATTGGAAAATGATACTTATTCTTTATGATAACCTTATTAAGTTGCCTAAAATCAATACACAACCTTAAGGCTCCATCCTTCTTCTTCACAAAAAGAAACGGGGATCCCCAAGGTGACACACTTGGGTGTATATATCCCTTCTTGAAAATTTATTCAAGTTGCATCTGTAACTCTTTTAGTTCTTGTGTGCCCATTCTGTAAGGTGTCTTAGAAAATGGGGCAGCTCCTGGCACTAAATCAATAGAGAAATCAATGTCTCTCTTTGGTGGCAATCATGTAATTTATCTAAAAACATCTTCAAAATACATCAAGACTAGATGGTCTTCAATGCTTGCCACTTTTTCTTTGGTTTCCTCCTCCATATGGGCTGCAAACATCTAACATCCCTTCCTAAAGCTCATCTTCAACTACATAGATGAAATCTCTCTAACAACTACAACTCTTGGAATGCCTTGAATCTTTCCTTGCTTCCCTTCTTCATCAAGACATGTGATATTCTTGTTGTAAAAATCTAGGAAATCATGATGTTTTTCCAACCAATCCATGACAATTAGACATTCATATGAGCCCAATGGTATGATGTTTACATCTACCTTCGTGTTGAGTCCGTTCATGTATATTTGACAATATTTAACCAACTCATTGATATTTCTCTTAGCCCCGGTGGCTAACTGAACTAACCAAGATTTCTTATGATTACTTCTTTGCAAATGAAATCTTTCAAAAAATTTAGCATTTATTTAATTATGGCTAGATCCATAATCAATCAAAATTTCTATGGGTTGGTTATCAATCTTACCTTCCACTTCGAACATGGGGGATTGATATTCTTCTTTCTTGTTGTCCAAGGCTGCCTAAATATTTGGCATGCTTCCTCCCATATCTTCCACTGTTTCATCCTCCATAATGTTGTGGACAATCCTCATTATTTCTCCTTTGTGAAGGAATTCACTATATAAGTGATTCCCCTCACACCCCAAACATTGAACAGGTTGTTGCCTTGGCATTTTACTAAATGAATCTGCATTCTTTTGATCATTTTGGGTTGTCTGGCCTTGTTGATTTTCTTGGGAGTTATTTCTAAAAAAGGGTGGTTTAAAAACTTTCATCCTTTGTTCCATTTTCCCTTTCATCTTGTTATTCCAATCCTTTTGGAAAACTAGCCTTCCTTTGCTTTTCTCATAAAGATGTCTTGGTCTCCTTATGGTTTCCTCCATTATGGTTTCCTCCAAGGTCTTGGGATTATCATATTGTATCTTATCACTATAAAAGGAGGGTAAGACACTTAGAAACATTTGGATTTTTACTTTCTCATCCTTGATGAAGTCAACATACTTCAACAATTCAAAGAACCACTTCTATTCCTCCACTTTCATGGTTCCCAACTTGAGTTCAAAGAAATCTTTCATTTTTATTTCATAATAATTCTCAGAAAAATATTTCTCTTTGAAATATCCTTTGAATTGCCTCCATGAGATCCTTTTCTCATCAAGGTTATTTTCTTGCTTAAGTTGATCCCACCACATAGATGCCTTCTCTTACAAGTGGTAGGTGTAAATTTTGGCTTCTACCCGGGATGGGTAATCATGTAGCTGAAAATATTTCTTCATTTCCAACAGCTAGGTCTCTGCCTCTTCTCATTTCCTGTGTTCAGCATTGAAAGTAGGTGGTTTGATTTTCCTGAGCTCACCTTGCAAGATGTCTGCCTCAAGCCTTATTCTTTTCCTTTGAACATGAGATACACTTGGGTTGATTCCTGGTCCTGAACTTTCATGAGTTATTATAGTGGACTACCTTGGATAATGATAATGTATTTTCATGCTTCTTGAATACCTATCATTTCCATGATCATCCCTTTTTCTATGGGATCTAGATGTTGATACTTGTCTAGCACTAACTTCTTGCTTGGTGCCAAAATATTTGTCAACTTTCTTATGAAACATGTTCAAGCTCTGAAGTATCTCTTATCGAGCCTTCATAATCCTTTCATTATCATCTCTATAGCTATGCACTTCCCTATGCAGGTTTCTCATAGTGACATAAACTTTCCTATCTCTTCTTCCATTTGAATCTATCTCAACATTCCCAATGCTGACATGCAAACCTCTAATCTCTTCCTCATGGTTTTAAGATCCTTGAGAATATTCCATAACTCCATTCCTCATATAAGAACTAAATTTTATTTTTGTACATCTAATTCTACAAGAAATGTGCATATAATAATTAATTTTAGAACATGCATATTGCAAAACATTTCATTAATTAGAATACATGATGTTTCCTCATAAATTTATGAAGGACACATTGCATCAATCCACACTATTATTCCCTAGATGAATTCCTCTATGAATCATATTTCCAATGGATATACTCATGCTCCAATCTGATCTCTGATATGGAAGTTATGGATTATTTCCTCTACTAGGGTCATTTTACTGAAATGCTAACTTTTGTCAACTTCAGAAGAAAATAAGTCAGGAAATGGAGAATTTTTTTTATGAGACATAAATAAAAATAATAACATGGAATCCATAACAACTCTTAGAGTTTCAATCCGATTTTCTAGTAAAAAACTACAACAATATGGAATCTGCTTCTTTGTCCTTTTTTCACTCCTTTTTCCTAGACTTGAAATTTTTAGCAGAACTGTCTATCTCTCAATATGTGCATTTCTGGAAAAATTTCACAAAACCAAAGTTGTTTTCTATTGATGAGTATATAAAAATTTTACTGAATTAAATTTTATAGTTTTGTGATCTAGGGTCACTTTTCCTTCTCTGAAAATCTCAAAAATCCCCAAAAAGTGGCCCGAAATAGTGGATTTTGGCCTATTTCAGTGTCCCCATTTCACTCCCCACATGAGTTATTTAGTTACTTTGTGGTTTATTTTTGTTCTTTCTTTTTTGACTCTCCCCAAATGTTTCGGCCTAATCCATGCTTCTGTCAATGATCTAGACCCAGATCTTTAAAAACCATTATTTTTCAATTTTTGTCAAATTCAAGCAGAATTTGATAAGGGTCCTCTCTGGAAATTTTGTAGACATCCTCTCTCCAGAAAAAAACCATACAATTTATCTCAATTTGATGTAATTTTCTCTAGTTATGGACAAAATAAGAAAATGGCTCTAGACTTGGTTTTTGTTTTTTGAAACTGTGGAACAAGTTTACCTATGTGCAATCTACGCCATTGATCTCAGTTCAGAAGCAATTTGGGTCATTGATATACTCTCTATCATATTGTTGTAGTTTGATGTATCAATATTGGCGTAGAGTCTACTCTCTATCATATTGTTGTAGTTTGATAGAGAGTCTACTCTCTATCATATTGTTTGTTGTAGATATACTCTCTCTATCATATTGCTTGAGTCTACTCTCTCTTTGTCCTTTTTGATATACTCTCTAGATATGCATCATGGTCGAACCAAAATCTACGCCATTTCAATCAATTTGTCCATCGGTCATCGACGATTTCTCTTGGTGAACTTTAACACTTAGAAAAATTTCAAATTTTCTCGGATTGATCTAGACCATCGATTTGCTCCCTTTCAAAAACCCCAATTTAATCCTGGTATTTGATTTGATCAACCTTTAAAACAGCCGAAACATTATGAATTTTTAAATTTATTATGATGAATCCCAACTGTCGATCTCGAGGGAAAAAATAGATGTCAACTGTCAATCCACCAAACTTTCTGTAACTCTACAGGCGGCCATTAAAACTCCAATTTCGATCATTCCAGGTTGAATTTCAATTTTCAACTTCACCGCTCTACTCCATAATCCCTCTCAAACTATTTGAAGTCATTAAAACTCAGATTTGACTCATGAAAATGGGGATTTCTCTCTAAAATATATGTTTTTCCCCCAAATCAGTCACAAACAAAAATTGCAACAAAAAATCTTCACCGATTCACTCTGGTTCAACCCCATACAAGACCAATGTTTGAACCAGAGCTCTGAGACTATAATGTAATGTACCCCAACCCATATAAGCGACATTACGGTGCATAATACTCTTAAAAATGAAATTTACAGCAAAATAATTTAATTCATTTATAGTTAGTTGATTTTTTGTAGCTTACAACTACAAATAAAAACAAATTTAGATACTGTCTACAACCATAAAATAAATGCATCTACCACATGCTAACAAACAACATGAAATGCAACTAAAAAACTCATTACAACAACATACAAATGTTGATTAAGGTTGGTTGTCATTGATGTCAACCCTTGAAGGAAGACCCATAGCACAAAGGTTTGGGTAATGGGCCCAATAGTGTTTGATGTAAATATGACTCATTATTGTTTTTTCATGGTTGATAAGAAGTAAATATGGATCAACTCCAAAGTGGTCCCCTTATGGTGAACGCCCTCATGGGAAGATGCTTTGTGGAGTAAGAGAACCCATGTTTAATTGTGGAATAATGAGACGAAGGAAAGTGAATTTGTCATGGAAAATATCCTATATGGATATTTATTTTCATGTCATTTCCAGTGGTATGTGGAATGTCACATAATTCCTCACGGTTAGAGAGTTATGGCCATGAGAAGTTGGAGACCCCGGGTTTGGGTAATGGACCCAAGTTTGTTTGATG
>JZKD02S1674784.1:256484-268803 GCA_000966675.3 Picea glauca
TATATTGCATGTGCCCACGAGTTGGAGCGCGGGGGTTATGCGGTTGGAGTGGTTCAATGAACTAACCAACTTTTAATCCGTGCGAGGTCATATGACCATCCATACGCCCAGGTGTCGAGGCAGTTAGGGGCTGAAGGCACCTTAAGCATCCTACGGTTTGCACCATTGGGGCAGTTGCACCCGGTGCTAGGTTTTTACGCTTTAAAGAGTGTGTGAGCCAGGTTCACTCAAGGGGGGTGCGAATTGTAGAACCAGAGACAACAAGCTTGAAGAGGGAGACTTCCAGGAGGCCTAACTTCTTCATTTTTTGACCGATTGAGGTGCCGAAAGAGCCCAGACAAGGGTTTTGGGATGCTGGGAAGCCATTGGAGCAGTCGGTTTGTCAGTTTGAGCATTGTAATACATGTTTTTGAGAAATTTTTGAGAAATTAATAATAATGATCCATTGGAAGCTGGACCAGGATATGTAGCCCATAAGAGGGGTGAACTCCTTTATCAATTGCTGTGCACATGTGTTTATGTTCAATGTTTATGCTGCTATCTATGTGTATTTTGCATGAGTAATCCTAAATTTATGTGTTGCAAATTGAACCTGTTGCTTTAAACACATAACTTTTCACTTGCAATAATTATTCAAGTTTTTCAAGCCTTCTTCATTTTTAGATCAGATATATAGCTCTAATCTATTTATGCAGGGGTAGCCTCCTTTTCAGTCTTCTTATGTTCTTGTTTAGGTTCCATGGTTGCAAATGGAGGGTAAAAAATTACTAGGAAGATTACACAATAGAAAAAAATTCAATAGTGTGCAGGAGATTTGGAAACCTTATGGTTTTGCAACTACCAAGAAATTTCACAGCAACCGGGATATTTCGCAGAAACTAAATTTTTTGCAGCAAATAGGAAATTTCACGATGAGAAGGGTTAGATGATTTAAAAGGTGGAAATAAAAAATCTTAAAACTTGGTTCATGGCTGGATGACTTTTCCATGGGGGAAGCACTAACTCCCATGCTTGAAAACCCATGATTTCTTACCATTATGGGAATAAGGAAATTATGTAGTGATTTGACAGATGACAGGAGGATGTTGCGAAATGCTAGGATATTTTGTAGTGAACTTAAAATTGATTGATAACAGTAGAAATTGATTTGAGGGAATATGTAAAGCTTGATACATATCATAAAATTACCTTGAGACTCTTTTGAAATTATGATGTCATAAGTTTTCTACTTTCCTTTACAAATAATGACAAGAAGACTCTATGAAAACAATGTGTTTGATTCAACTTGACTGAACTTTTGATAAGACTAGCCACTCACTCATGACTCAATACTCAAATTACCTTAGACATGACCAATCAAACCCAAAATTGAAACATAATGAATGAATTCAAATGATTTGTCATAGAACACTAGCCCTAGGACCTTGAAACATGATATTTAAAGGCTAAGACATGACCACAAGACTCAACAATAAAAAAAACAAAATATCTTCACATTTGTACACTTATACACACTAGCATGGGCTCCAATGGGGATTTCATACTCCCTGTGAGGTAGTAAAGAACCGACAGACCCAGTGCCTATCCATTTTGTTGCTTCTAATTCGAAGGTTGCAACCTATACCAATCCTCAACTGAACCAAATCCATTCTTGAAACAAAAACAAAAACTATACACTGTTGTAAAAAGATGCTCAAACAAAAATATAAAAACACACATATTTAAAGGGATTCTCAAAACTGTGAGCTTATTCAAAACACTCCTACCTAATGAACTAGTCCACGAGCTTCTCAATCATGTAAAATAAAAAATCCAATGAAACCATGCAAGCATCTTGTCCACAGGTTGAATTCCTTGCATGCATTTCTTTGGGGGTAAAAGGAAAACCTCGCTTAATGACAAATTATCTGAAAATTTGAAAAGAGATTCAATGTTGAAAAAATATGAAACAATTGGGCCCACTTGATGACTCCAAAAAGACTGCAAAAGGATCTTCAAATGAATGAAAATTAATGTCTTTCTCATCCAAAATATTGTGACTCCACTCCAGGTGACTTACATGCCATAAATCTATCCCTTCATCTGCATATTCACTTTCATATACTTCACCCGATGACTATCATAAAGAGGCTGAAAATTCTAATGAGACTGCTGCAAACAAAAATATTTTGAACAAGAAAATAGTGTTGGCTACAATACTAACTCTTCATCCTCGTTTTCAAATTCATAGTTTACCAATGGCTGAAAATTTCCACTAATAAAAGTTTCCATATAGCAAGCTACAAGATCGTTAAGAACATGGAAAGGATGTTGTTGATTTGTAATGTCATTATTTTGTTTTAGTAAACTGATGGGATTTTTCATCAACTCAAATCCTTTTCTTTCATTAATAATTTGAAAATTCTCTTTCAGAAACTTGAATGAAGAAAAACATAGAGGCAAAGAATTACTTTCATCTGACTTCCTACTTTCGTCATGCTCTTTAACATTACTGAGATATATGGGATGAATACTTTCATTGAACTGTTGAAACTAAATACTTCTTTATGGAGAACATGCAGTTGAGTTTTCTTGAAATATAACCTCACTGCAATCATCATATTCATCATATATAGGTAAACTAGAAAACTGATATATGTCATATTGAAAATCATTATAGGAAAATGAATTTTTTTGATCTTGAATATCAACAACAAGAAAATTTGGTACAATAGCCTTCTTTTCAATAAGTGGGTCATGGTCTTCTGTAAAAACATGATTATTGAAAGCTTAAAGGAAATGCATGGAACAATCAATATTTTTCTCATACATTTCACCATCTTCCTCTGTATTTACAACTTCATCCAAAATCTGATTTGGGAGCTTCTCAGACGATACAAGGTTATCCTCAATATCTTTAGCATCATTAAAACGCTACTGTAATGCAACATACATCCTCTCCATTAGCATGAAATATTGATCTGGATGAAAGGTTTTTGCATAACATAGCATGGAAACAACTTCAGAGGGTTGGATATTTTTAGGCATATTGTAGTAAACATTATGAAATATTTTATTGAACATGGATACATTCTTGTCTTTCTATCTTTTCATGACATGAAACTCTGAAAGACACAAATCCTAATACTTCCTCTCACCCCAAAACTTGAGCAAAACATTACTCATTTCCTCCCATGAACTAATGCATTCAGGCTGCAAATGCCCAAACCATTCCTTGTCATCCCCTTGTAGTGACTGAGAAAATGCTCTCATATAAACATCATCATTCTCAACTTCAAAAATTTCAATGAAATGCTCAAAATCCTTAAGGTGTTTTTCAGCTATGAGGTTGTCAAGTTCCTCGTCAAAATAGGGAGATATGTGTAATGATTTGGAAAAAAATGATGAAGGATATGGGGTAATTTTATTGGTCTATATATGTCTTGGATCTTGGAGGTTTTAGGATTAGGTATAGGAGGTACTATAGCATCCTTTATCTCTTGAGGCTGACAATACTGATCAATATCATCATATGGATCAGATAAAGGCTCTTGGTCAAAATCAGTTATGCAAGGAGAAGGTATATATACATATTTTAAGGAGGGATATACAAGTGTAGATCTATGGTTATCATTCGAATACAACAAATAATGGAAAATATTTTTGATACATTCAGGAAAAGACAAGAGGTAATTGATGAAAAATAATATTACATCTTGGAGAAAATCAAGCTTTGATACCTTGGTCTTTGTATCTTCATGTTTCTGTCAACAAGGCTCTTCCTCCAACAAAGTCTTTAAATTTAGTTGAAGCTTGATTGGAGTCACCATGAAAATCTCTAAAATATCTTTTTTTCTAAAAATGGAGTCGCCAGGGTAAAAACTATAACAACCAACTTCTATGTTTGGTTCTCTGTTTACCCTCAGGAATCAGATCTACAACAATGATTTTTATGTCCGGGGAAATTTAACCTTTCTCTCCCCAAAAAAGGTGCCAAAATGTTATCACTCCATACTTTTCCTTTCTTATGGAAGGAAAACCCATAGGTAACCACAAACTAACTTGCATATTGGAAGCTAGCCCTTCCAACCCAGAGAGGACTCTCTCTGATAACTCAACCACGGGAAAGACTGGTTATTTAATAAAATCAATGGATAGATCTTCAATTGAGTGAGGTTTTCAAAATATGATGGCAGGGTTAAGTGAAACACCCATTGGGCATGGAGTCATAATAAATAGATGTCAAATCAAATCTTTCAAAACTAGCTAATAAGAACAAAGGCACTTCAAAGGCTAGGTAGCTAGTAATCTGGGAATAATCATAGCTATTGTAGTATGGTGGTGAGAATAAAGAAACACATCAATTATAACAGAGCACCTGTTAGTAGATGAGTTATGTTACAATATCAGAAGATTAATGTAGGGAGTTGAATGTGAGATAAAGAACATCAACGATGAATTCTCTATCTATAATCATTCATTCAAAATAGAGGAATAAACATAATGATGAACAAGATGGAAAACATTCAAAAAGAAAACACATTGCAGATTACCAACACAAGAATCTCTTAGAAAAAATGCCAAAAATATCTGCTCAAAATATTTTCATTAACACAAAAACATATACAACAGCCAAAGAGTCTTTTTCCTCAAGTCTCGAACCCTAAACTCTTACTTCCCATTAAATATAAAGTATCACACCCCATATCAACATAAGGAGGTCGAAATCCTTCTTTAGCTAAAGATAGAAATAGGTTACAACCATTTTGGAAAGAAGTAATTACGAAATATGTTCATTTCCTATTTTATAGGGTTTAGTTATTAATTAAATTTGGTGAAAATATGGAAAAATAGGTTGTAAATACCCATTCGAATATTCTAAAAAATGAAACCTATGCAAAAAATGAGAGAGGATTTTGTAGATGAACCCATTCTCAAGAAAACCCTCTTTCAGTGTGTTGAGATCAATCACCATATACTCAAAATATGAGCTTGAAGTTAACTACAAAAATAGTCAGCTACAGAACCTCTGTAGCACTTTCCCCTCTTTTTCTTATGTTGGAACTGTAGAAGTTCTAGGGAAAATGTGGTTTTGCTTTAGATCGTATCCAAAAGTCCTCCAAACTTAGTATCCAAATTATTCCAACCATATTCAATCACAAAATATATGAAACCCTAATAATGGAGACATATGTAAGGTTTGGTTCCTTTACATTTTCTCTATACTAGCAGCTTCAAAGACATTAGTTTTTAAGACCTAGAGGCGACTTCAACAAGAGTATTTAATTTCCTTTTATATATATTTTTGTTAACCAACTACATTTCCTCCTTTAATGCTCTGTTCTCAGCCTATATAGCTCTGATCTATTTATGAAGGGGTAGCCTCCTTTTCAGTCTTCTTATGTTCTTGTTCCGGTTCCATGCTTGCAAATGGAGGGTAAAATAGTATTGGGAAACTTAGTCAAAAACAAAAAAATCAATAGTGTGCAGGATATTTGGAAACCTTATGGTTTTGTAGCTACCAGGAAATTTCGTAACACCCAAGAAATTTCGCAGCAACCAAGAAATTTCACAACAACCAGGATATTTCACAACAACGAAACTTTTTGTAGCGGATAGGAAATTTCACAGCAAGCAGGGTTAGATGATTTAAAAGGTGGAAATAACAACTCTTAAAACCTAATTCATGGCTGGATGAATTTTCCACGAGGGAAGCACTAACTCCCATGCTTGAAAACCCATGATTTATTACCATTATAGGAATAAGGTAATTTTGCAGTGATTTGACAGCTGACAGGTGGATGCTTCGAAATGCCAGGAGATTTTGTAGTGAACTTCAAATTGATTGATAATGGTACAAATTTGATTTTAGGACTTAGGTAAATCTTGGTACATACCATAAAATTCCCTCAAGACTCTTTTGGAATTATGATGTCATAAGTTTTTGAATTATCCTTTACAAATAATGACAAGAGGACTCTATGACAATGATTGACTGATTCAACTTGACTTTGCTTTTGATAAGATTAGCCACTCACTCATGACTCAATAATCAAATTCTGGTAGACATGACCAATCAAACCCAAAATTGACACATAATGAATGAATTCAAATGATTTGTTATAGAAAACTAGCCCTAGGAGATTGACACATTATCTTTAAAGGCCAAGACATGACCAAAAGACTCAATAATAAACAAAAAAAAAATATCTTAACATTTGTACACTTATACACACTAATAGCATATTTGCTTTGTTTCATGATATATCATTTTGGAGATTGATCATGTTTCTTTATGGGTGTATCCTATTCTAGAATTATCATGATGTGGCCTTTGATTGCAAATAATCTTGTCCAAAACTTTAGAGTTGTTATGCATATTTTTCTTCTAAAGGTATTTTCTCAGTGTGACAATCTCTGCCTCTAAGTTTCCAATGATCTTGTCTCTTTATTCTAACTTCCCTCTGAGTTCTTCATCAATCCTCTTATCTTCTTCTATCTGAACTTTCAATTTTGTGATCATTTTCTCTAGTTCTTCAGAGTTTGAATTATGAGTTTTTTCTTTAGTTTTTAGTTCTTCCTGGAGATTCTTGTTTTTCTTCTTTTTCCCTTTTTATAAATTCAATGGAACTCATCAATTATTCCATGAGATCAACTTTTGCCTCTTCATATTCCTTTTCAGAGTCTTATTCATGGATCCTTCTTCATAATAGTTTTCTACTGCCATAAATAGTACTCTTTCTGTATCACTGTCATTGACTTCATCTTCATCTGACGAGGAAATTTCTTCCTTGGTACAGAGACGTTTCTTGAAAAACAAAATTTGTATTTTTTCCCTTTATGTAGTTGTTTCATGTTAGCTTCATCTTCTTCATTTGTTTTCTTTTTCTTGTGCGTACATTTGTTAGAAAAATGACCAATACCATCACAATTAAATCAAATTAATGGAAGCTTACCTTTGTACTTTCCAATTCTTGGTTTTAACCTTCTGACGAAGTTGGTTATTTCCTCATTGTCTTTTGAATCATTGATGTTACTGGACTATGATTTTGGCTCTTGCTTGCAAACTGACTTTGATTGTTTCTTGCTACTTCTCTTTATCTTCTTAGATGCTTTGAATGTTGCTTCCTTTGTAACCAGATTGTCTTGTTCTGTCCTCATATAATAATATGTGAGTATCCCATGTATCTCTTCCATGGTCACTGTATCTAGATCCACTCTTTCTTCTAGGGATGAGATCTTTGAGTAAAATCTCATTGGTAGATATCTTAATTCCTTTTTAATAATGGCCAATTCAATTATCCCATCTCCCAAGTCCTTGATTCCATTTACTACCTCATTGATTTGTTAACACTCTGTAAATTCCCAGAGGTTGTCAGAGTAGAGGAAATTTACCAGAGGTAACTTAATCCAACCACCTCGAAAATGGAATCTAGCCCTACCAGCTTTAGAGAGGGATCTCTCTGTATGATTTAGATATGTTTTAACTTTGAGATATTAGGCTAGTTAAATAAAATAAGATTGAATGGTTTGTTTTTGTTTTTGTTTTTGTTAAGTTGGCTGAAAAGGTTTTTTACGCCTCCATTGGGCTATGGGGTCTGTATTATAAAGATAGAGATCTAAACAGAAATTAAAAGATTCTTTTCACAGGGAAAGATAATGCATTTATTGGATTCTTTAGCAGTAAAGTGATGGATAGCAGAAAATATGATAATATCTATTAAAGTAAAGAAGCATTTAAGAATTTATTCATTGTAATATCAGAAAGATAAATATTAAGATCTTTCAAAGTCGAAAATAGGGTACACAAAGATAAGTCCTGCAACTTGCACTACTTTTAAAATATTAGATTAGAAAACAATATGGCAACTAAGCGAGAGAAAGATTTAACACAGAAAAGTAAACAACACCAATGAATAACATGCGAGAATCCTGTGAAACATTCCTTTGTATTACTGGAAGATCTCCTGATAAACAATTACAGTCTTTATGGCTTACAGGGCATAAATATCAACCCTCCATACTTCAAAGTTTGAAGTATTTATAATAAAAAATTACATACGATCCTATCATTAAAGATCAGGATGTGGTTGTTCTAAATTTAGCTAACTAACTCAACAAGTTACAAAAATTCAGGAACTGTTTGATGATGTGCTGAAATCTTCATGTTGATTTTTGGGGTAAACCATTGGTGAGTCCTCTGCGTGACTTCGTCCGATTGGATTGTTGATTGGGATTGTACACCTCAGCTCTTACTCGATCAGATTACATAGCTCTTCCCATCGAACATGATTGGGAATGATGACTTTGAGTAGTCTTCGGTATATTTCATCCATCTCTGTATACTTGGAAAAAGTTTGCTTGACGATGAAAATATACTTGATCTCGTGTTGTATGCTGATGTCTGACTGCAAAGCTTCTAAGAACGCCTTGCCCGTTATACTGCCCTGTATTCCCGAGAATTTTGAGCTATCTTTGGACATTGTGGCTAGCTTCTTTTTATAATCAGAGAGTGTCATTAACTTGTCATTTATGACCTTTAAGCTAGGGAGGCCTTTCTTTTGCAGAGCTTCAATTTTGCTAAAAAATCTTTGCACTCATGTGTCCATAATTTGGACCTTTTCATCCAACTATAACATTAGTCCTTTTTTGGTCAGAACCCTCTTGACCTCGAGGATGGTTTTCATCCTATCTTCAATCTTCAACTCCTCTAACTCTTCTCTGGTTTTTGAATTCATAGATTTAATGATCTCAGTGGCTTATGTGGGCATCTCTCCCAATTCTCCTCTTATTCTCTCAGTAGCCTGCTTGCTTCTTTGCACTAGTTCATTTTTCTCGAACATGATTTGTACCATAGGCCATATTTCATTTATGGATTTGGAGATATATATATAGACACTTTCCTTGGTCTCAACGAGTGTTTTGCCTGCCACTGTTTGCTTTTGAAGCTGTTGCAATTCTTGTTTGAGATTGTCTGATGTTTGTTTCTCCATGGAGTAACTGGTTTGGTAAGAAGACTTGAGTTACTAAAGGTTCTCAACCTCATTTTTAAGTCTGCCAATCTCTGTCTCTTGCAAGTTCATCTCCTCCATGGATTTTGCCAGTTCTATTGTCTTCTCCAGAGCTATTAGTGGAGTTACTGAGGGAATTTCTGCTAAGGGGATTCCCACTGTAGATGTTGTGCTTACTCTTGTGAGTGGAACTACACTTAATGGAATGACTTCCATAGGATTTATTGTTCTTTCTCTTTCATTAACCTTTCCAGTTCTGCTTCCATCTCTTTCAACTGTGCATTCTTATCTATGATCAACTTGAGAATCTCATCCTTTTCCCCTTCTGTCTTAACTATCTCCTTTGCTTGTGCATCTTCTGTTGGTGGCAGTTTCAACTGTTTCCTCAGAGATTCTATATCGACATTTTTCTTTTTTAACATTTCCTTGACTGCTTTCACATTCGAGGGGTCATACCCGATCTTGAGGACCAATTCTTCCAATGTATTGATTCTGTTATCCTTTGCAAAGGATGATATCTTTTCTAATTTCAGCTGTGTCTGAACATTTCTCAGAGATATGTGTAATTTAGTAGCCACAGTAGAAGCATTTTCCAACGTGGATAAAACCATTTCTCCAGTTTGCCTGTGCAGATCCATCTGATCATCGAGATGCACATCTCTAGTATGAAACTCAAATGTTTCTCTTTTGTAATCAGTGATGGATTTCGGGTCTGGCACCCGTGCCTGCAGAAAATCCATGTGCATTCTACCCTTCTCTATATCGAATGCAGACAACAGTCTGTGTTGTGTCGTTGATATCTGTTTCCAAAACTGAGCATAAGCATTGTTGGTCAGTGTCAGATTTTTCTTTTTGATCAGGTCATACTTCTCAAAAACACTCAACTTTGGTCCTACTTTACTTGGTTGGTGTTGGCAGCCAATAATTTTTTTAATTGCTCTTAAAAAACGCTGCCTGCACCCCTTGTCTCATTAATGACAAATCATTGTCGCATTAAGCTTCTAGGCATTTGTTTCATTTTTCGACAATTGTAATTTGGTCTCGATTTAATTTTCACAACTGTAAGTGTGAAAATACCTCTTTCATCGTTTGGACTGTAGTCGTCTTTTATCGATTTCTCCAAAAGACACTTCACCATTGGTTTATCACATAACTGCTAAAGGTTTTCTCGAACTTATGTCCTTGAGCATGCTCTTACCTTCATTGTGCATTTGGATATGTTTGATTGCTAAGCCTTTGGGCATAAAAATTTATTGGTTTTATTTTGATCTTATGAAAGTTGTAATGGATTTGGTTTTATTGCTTTTATCCTTATTGCTATGGAATTTTCACTCAATTATTATATGAGGAATTTTGGATCATTATGTTCGAAAGACTTTGGAATGCAAACACTTCAATGTGCAAACGAATACATTGGTAAGTTTATGAAGTTTAATTCAAGAAATAGCAATGGTTTGAAGGCGCATGGATTAATCATATTCGATTTTACAAATCGATGCTTGGTATATTGTTTGGTAAGTTGATAATACGATGATTGATTCATAATCCCAAGCTATGTATTAGCATTGATTAGTTTTGAAACCTTTATGTTGAACGATTCATTAACTCGATACACGATGGATATGATGGTTGATCAAACTGTACACTTGGCATGAGTATAACACATGGTATTGGTTCTGCTCTGGTTGATTGGCACGTTATTATGATTACTCACCTATTTGCTGGCCGATACGCATGGTATAAACGATCATGTTTTGATAAGCACTGTACTCAGTCAATTAATACAGTGCGTTGCGGTGGTAATCCCACCACCTTCGCACGTTTGCAGTTAATTCCGGTCTATTCGAGTTTTGAAGCCATCAAACCTAACGTTTTTCAACTCTGTGCATTGTTCTATTCAGTGTAAACCCTATCATGTGCAGAGGTTATGGCTCCTGTTGTAAGGGCCGAGCCTGACCGGTGCCAAGCACTGTTAACATTCAGTGGTGCATGTAGCGACCTAGAACAACATGGGTGGATTTCTTTCATAAGGAAGTTTGATGTCTATGACCTCACAGTAGCTCGGCAATTTGCATTGTCATTCGATGGCTGCCGAGCCAAAGTGGGAGATGTTCAGCTTGAGATTACTGAAGAATTTCTCAGCCTAGCAACTAGCTTTTCTGCCAAGGGACAAAAATGGTCGAAAAGTTGCAAGGTAGATGATGTCCCATGGACATTACTATTCCAATCACGCACGGTGAACTCATGCGACAGAGGATTACCTGCAAAGATGTTGAAACCCCACTGGTATGATCTTTTGATGATGATCAAACGTTTTGTTACCTATGAAGCCAGGTATGGGTTTATTTTCGTATTCCAATTGCGTTTATTAATGGTTTTCATGGGATTTGAACTAAGTATGCCTTACTATTTGCACCGAATTCTTTTCAAAATGGCTAAACGATACAAGCATAGCCAGGCTGATACTAGCCTCTTACATGTCGGGTTGATCAAAATGGTTTTAGTTTACGAGTTAGGGTTACATCGTGATTCTTGGCATGATTTCCTCAGTCGTAATGGTTTTGGAGAGTCAAACCATCCACAGGTAGATAAGCCCATGGTAGCCGAGAGCAAACCTACCCCTGTGCCTTATGATGTTTTATTACCTAGACCTAAGCCCGCGTCACCTACAAGTTTGCCTAAGTCTGTGCCAAAACAAACCGAAGTTGTTAAAGCCACAACTCAAAATACTAGAGCGAAGGCTGGTGTTAATACTCGAGGCAAGAAAAATGCAAGATTGATCTCTCGCATGGCGAGGAACAAGCCGAAGCTTCCTGCCAAAACAGAGCCTATCGTGGTTAGCGAGGACTCTGATTTAGACATTGAACGATTTCTCTCTAAAGAATATCCTTACTCTGAGGGATTGTGTAGCAAACCACCTCATGATTTCGTTAGGAACCTTCCTCCTTGTCTGCGGGATAACCCTGACTTTCCTGGTATTGAGCCACTCCATGAAACCTTTGGGGAATCATCAAAACCCCCTTCTGTTCAGCCTGTTGCTGCACCTTGTGATCAATGTGGGTTATGGGTTGAAGGATACTATTTGGATGTACCTACGTTACAATCCAGGATCCACGAGTTGGAAAGCCAAGTGGCAACGCTCACTGGTCAGAATGCAAAGGTGCAACCTTCCGATAAAAAGCAATGAACCACGGGTTTAGTCCTGTTAAAAAATGTCGAGTCTGCCACTGCAATTATCAATTCAAAATTGACATAAGGCCCAGCAGCTGTGATGGTATTTTTCTCATTTATATTTCTCTCTGTACATAAAGCATGCTTCTCTGTATATA
>JZKD02S1674784.1:270711-295621 GCA_000966675.3 Picea glauca
TAGTTTCCTTTATTTAGTTTTAGTTCTTTGTCTTTGTTTTATTAGTTTCTAGTTTCCTTTATTTAGTTTAGTTATTTGTCTTTGTTTTATTAGTTTCTAGTTTCCTTTTAGATTTATTAACTCAAATCATTTCTCTTTGGTTTCCATACGAGACCTTAGGGCGGCCAACGAAGTCGTTAGACTCGTCAGGGTGGTCCATTCCAAACGGCTTGGGTTATTAGACAACCTTGGACCGGTTCCACTCTCCCAGTTGACGGACGGTCAATTTCGCCCGTCAACAGTTGGTCAACTAGTGGAGTATTTGTAGGCTTCTTGGACGAAACTGTAGTCATTATCTATTTGTTTCTTGTGCTGAGAAGTGACCAATCATATTTCATAGTTGTAGTGGATTGGATTTCCTTTTCACCAGCCGTGTCAGATGTATGACTAGCTTTTGGCCTTTTGGTGTGTAATTGGAAATCTCCAGCCAAGACTTCGGTGACGGAAGGTGAAGGATCCTTCGTGGATATTTTCTCTTTGGGAACCTATGGTGTAGTTGTTTGTGAGATGGTGACCGAAGGGTGTTTCTGTTCTATGTCTACCAGAGTGTTCGGCTCCCATTCTGTTTGATTTGCAAACTTCTCTATCTCAGGCTTGGGTGTATGAACATATGGAACATTTTTATTTTTAATCCTCATCATAGAAATTATCCCGCACGGATCATAGTTCCATATGAAACTAACATGAAACTTCATTTATTTCAACAGTCTGTCTGCTTCCTCCCCAGCGCCTCGGCTATTGCAGATGAAAGACCCTATTTTCCCTTTAATTCTTTGTTGTTGTTTCTTTTTTAGAGACACAAAATGTATGTCATTGGAGTTAATCATTTTCCTTATGTACTCCAAGGAAAATATCCTCATGGGAAGATACTTGGGCAGTTTGTATGGAGATAACTCGCATCCATATACTCTGATCTCAGATTGGTTTTGGTAAAAATACAAGTCTCCAGTTTTTGCAAGGTCTAAGAGGTGTAAAATCCTCTGAATCTCCTCATTTATTCTTGGTTCAGGTCTGCCACTGAGAATTAATACCATTGGGTGGTAAAACTACTTGATAAACTGTTTGAATTTGAACTTTGTGGAATTTTTTCTAAGTAGTGGAGTCCAAGCTGTTACCGCCTGCGACCTTCCGTCTTTGTCCATTTCTGCATTGAAAAGGAGAACTTGTATGCTTGAAAGAAAGTGAACATGTAGGCCAGTATTGAGGAATACCGGAACATTCCTCTATGGAAAAATTTGAAAAATTCTCATGAATATTGTCTGCCAAGAAAGCGCTGTAGTCAAACTGAATGGTAGGTCTTTCTTCTGTGGAGAAAATGGACAGAAAACCCAATATGGGTTCATCCACCCATTGGTCTAAAAAATAACTGAGCAGAACACAGAGTGATGAAATGACTTGGTTTCCCTTCTTTGAGAATAGGGAGGAAGGATACGGGGGATTGGTCTTGGGGAGATGGGCAGCCTGTGGGAGGAAAAGCTCGAAAATCTTGGCTCTCTGAGGGAAAGATAGTTTCTGGTACAACTTCGTTATGACTTCAAGATTAAAAGGGGAGGCAGATTTAGTTTTGGGTATCTACATCATCTGATCAATGGCCTCTAGTGTAATGAAGAAAAAAAATTCTCCTGATGAAGATATTATGGCTCTCTAGTCGGGGAGGTAATGAGCCTGGCATTTGAGGGCAAATTCAGGGAAATGGTGAACCTGGGGTAAAATATATAGAGGAAGGTTGGAATCCCAGAGCCCAATTTCATCGCTCTGATCCAAGAAAGTGTCTTTGAGCCATGACTGCAAATCCGTGAAGTCAAGTTTGCACCTGGTGTTTGCGATTAAATGATCTTTGTCAACCAAATGGATCCTGTCGAGATCAATAGAAGGTGGGAGGAAAGGATTTTTCTCGGCTTCTTCTCTCTTGGATTTTGGTGCCATCACTATGAAAATACCTACAATTCAAACAAAATGTTAGTGGGGATGACTGTGGTTTTGGATGGCTAACTGAAACGGAGATAAAACTGAGATAAAATATCTGGTGCGAGGGCAAAGTAAGCAATGGGAGAATGAAGGAAAAGAGTAGTTTTGAGCAAACAGATACCTATTGAGTGCGGGGGACAGATCAATAGGCTAACAGATAAGTTAGCCTGTAATAAATGGCCAACAGATCTTTTGGAGCGTGAGATGGTAGGTAACAATGAATGACGAATACGAACGGGTGACGTGGAGGGTGTTGATTGGGAACTAACCAAGGTGAAGGGACTTGTAACAAGTGAACAGGGGGAATGGACTGACAAAGTAATGAGAAGTGACCCTTAGGGGAAAATAATGGAAAATGATGTCATGAGGAGACAAGGGTATGTCAAAAAATGGTAAGTGGTACGTGGCAGGAGTCTGGAGCAATGGATTCCTGCCATGTTAGAAAAGGAGACCTGCCAGAAAAACATCCCATTCCAGACCCCCCCCCAATCATTAAAAATAGACCGATCAAGGGGGTCTGAAAAATGCCATCAGCTGTCCATCGGCGCGCCTGCCGCTGGACCGTAGATCTGCACGCAATGTTTAACCAACATTCTGGAACCCCCCCTCCCCACCGTTAAAAGTATAATGGTCGGGGGGGTATATAATTCAATTTTCACCATGGATCTAGGCACTGGCGTCTCATCCGTTCAGATGCGTGCCTTTGTTATCCATGATTCTGGACCCCCCCCTTACTTTTAAAGGTAGAACGGTTGGGGGGGTCCGAAAAAACTTGTCAACTGTAGATCTGAGCGTCAGCACCTCAATCGTTCATCTATGCACCGTCTTTAATATGTGAGCACAAACTCATATTTTCTCTGAAAACTTAGGATAGGCGCTTCATGTGGGTTTGCCCGAGATTTCCCTATTTTTATCACCATGGGGGTTAGACATCCATCTTTTAAACATCCAAGATATGATTCACATCGATCATCATGCCTCTTTTTATTGAGATAAGGTAAACTAACCTATGATGTAACCTACTTACCTAAGACATTTAGCCCGGATTAAACTATTGGACGAAGAAATTACTCTATCCTGGGTTATTTGACCAAGATTAGGCAGTTTGGTCAAATTTATTCACTAGCTAACCTAATTTGCTTGGCTAAGATTAAATAGTTTAGCCATGCTTATTCACTAATCCTATCAACATCAATTTAAAAGAACTTGGCCATGTTTAAACTGTATGAACCAAGTCATAATTATTGCATGGGGCTCTATTCAATTTCTTTTATGCCCTCTTTTGTTCTTTTTCTTTCTTTTCTTTTTCTTTTTCCTTTTTCTTTCTTTTCTTTTTCTTTTTTCTCAAATTATTTGCAGAATGAAAAATCATTTGGAAACCAAAACCATAAAAGGATAAAATTTTCAGTCACCAGTTGATCCTATAAATTATAGGTTTACAACAATGGCTCCACCTAGGGATGGTACTCTCCTTGTGAAGTGCCACGAATCCTGTTTCCTGATGTTCTGAAAACTTAGTGCCTTTTTTGCGGGTTTCAACCATCTGATCAAAATTATTCACTTAAAAAACTTGTAAGCAAAATTAAATGATTTGTACAATGGAAAGGTGTGACCAAAGGTCCCTACTAAGGAGGGGAATAGTCCTTCAACATTCTACCATTCACAGGTCCTCCTGGAAGATTGGTCACGTTGTTGTTGTTGAGCATAAAAGCATTATTTCCTCTGAATGCTTGAATCATGTAAGGTCCTTTCCATAGATTGTCGAATTTTCCATGCTTCCCCTTATCTTCATTTCGAGCATCCCACCTTAGAACGAAATCACCTAGCTCAAAGTCATCTTATTTATTTCTTTTATCGAAGATCCTCTTAATGCTCTCTTGGACAACCTCAGTTTTGTTGTATACTTCTTCTCTAGACTGTTACAAGTGGATCATCTGGTTTATCCTTCTTTGGGAGTCGTTCAACTCGACTTGCATCACTTGCAACAGTTTCATGACGAGAACCCCTAAGGAGGTAGGAAAAACCGCTTTAGTGCCATAGACCAATTGATATGGAGACATACCAATTGACCTCTTAGTGGTTAGTCTGTCATCCCAGAGTGTGAAAACCAACTTGTTATGCCATGACTTTTTGTTTTCTTGCAACGTCTTCTTAATAATGTTCACCAGGGTTTTATTGGATGACTCAGCTAGCCCATTTCCCTAAGGGTAATAAGCTGTGGAGTGTCCCAAACCGATATGATACTGGTTGCAAAAATCCATGAGCTTCTTAGATCAGAAAGTAGCTGCATTGTCAGTTATGATTTTTCTTGGACACCCAAAACGAGACAAGATATTATTTTCTAGAAATCTAATAATGACAGAATCAGTAGCTTGCCTTCTTGGTACAGCTTCAATCCATTTTGCGAAATAGTCTGTAGCAGTAAGAATCCACCTGTGTTGGCCCAAATAGGGGGGATGTATTTCTCCAATAAAATCTAATCCCCATTGTTGCAAAGGAGTTTCAACAGATATTGGTTTCAAGGGAAAAGGAAGGAGCTTCTTTTTTCCCTCAAACACCTGACATTTATGGCACGAAGTCACTTTCTGATGCATATCAGTGAATAGTGTAGGCCAATAGAACCCAACTCTGAGGATTTTATTAGCTGTGGTCTTCCAGCTCAGGTGACCACCACAGTCTCCTGCATGAAAATCTTGCAACACTTTGTCAGCTTCATCCTTTAATAGACAATTCAACAAAATACCTCTAGGATCCTTCCAATAAAGATTGCCTTCTAGAATGCAAAATTTTAATGCTTTCAATTTCAAAAACCTAGCTTTAGTTTTGGTTAGACCAGGGGGAGCTTGTAATTTATACAAAACAAATATCAGGTCTGTGTACCATGGAGAGTTCAGAAACACCTCTTTCATGCTTGGAGTCGCCTGCTCTCCCTGTTCATCTACTGCAGCTAAGAAATTAATATCAAGAGCATGGAAATTAGAATCAGCCATTAACTTTGCTAGACCTTGACCTCTAATCAGTTTAGTAGGATTAATCTCTATGTCATACTCCAAAATAATAGTGATCCATTTTCCTCTTCTGTCATTTGGATTGTCCTGGGTTAAAATGTCCTTTAGTACGACATTCAAAACGTATGTAATGGTGTGGGAATGGAGAATATATACTCTAAAATCCTTTATGGCTTTTACCAGGGAAAAAGCTTGTTTCTCCATTATTTTATAATTCAAAGAAGCATCTCTTAAATATTTACTGAAAAAGGCTATGGGCTGTTCATACCCTTCATTATTTTTCTGTAGTAATATTGTTGCAATGGTATGTTCGGAAGCGAAAGAGAAAAGGTAAAAATCTTTGGTGAAGTCAAGACTAATCAAAACTGGAGCCTGTGTGAGTGCATGTTTAACTTGTTCAAAAGACTGCTTGGATTTAGTATCCCATTTTATTTTTGTGTCCTTCTTTAACATGTTGGTGATTTTCCTGAGAAGCTCAACCAAGTTAGGAAGGAATCTTCTCAGGAAGTTTATTTTTCCAATGAAAGATTGTAACTCTTTGATATTCCTTGGGTGCTTCAGTTTCTGAACGGCTTCTATTCTGCTAGGATCTATCTTAATCTTGTCCTTAGAGATTATGTTCCCCAACATTTTACCTTCCTCTAATCCGAAAAGGATTTTCTTAGGATTTAGAGAAATCCCAAATTTCCTGCATTTCTCAAACACTCGTCTAAGATGTCAGAAGTGCTCTTCATTGGACTGGGAATAAACAGTTACATTGTCCAGATAAATGATAATAAATCTGCCAAGTTATTCCACAAAAGAGATGTCCATTGCTCTTTGGAAAGTGGCCCCAACGTTCATCAAACCGAAAGGCATTTTCACGTACATGAAAGTACCCCAAGGTGTTGTGAAAGTTGTTTTCTCTTGATCATCTGGGTGAATGAGAACCTGGTTATAGCCTGAGAAACCATCCAGTAAGGAGATTCAGCTGGATCCAACTACCTTTTGTAATATGTGGTCCATTTTTGGCAATGGGTAGTTTTCCTTTAGGGAGACCTTGTTCAGGTTTCGGAAATCAATGAAAAGCCTGATTTCCCCAGTTTTCTTTTGGGTTGGGACCAGATTTGAAACCCATTTGGAAAATCGTAAGGGAACTATGATTTTAGCATCATACATATTTTTGATTTCTTTTTCTATCAGGGGAAGTAACTTGGGATTGATTCTCCTAAGTTTCTGTCTGAAAGGTTTTTGATCTTATTTTATCGGGATCCTATGTTGTATGATGCTTGTGTCATAAGATTTTAAGTCTTCATAACCCCAAGCAAACACATCCACATATTCCTTGAAAATTTCAATGTATTCGAGTTTCTTCTTTGGAAAGTTTTACCATCTTGGGTTTCTCTTCTGTCCCTATGTTACAGTCTTCAACCTCTTTACCATTGGCTTCAATTTTAGGTTTTTTAGCTACATCATTAAAATCAAATAAGTCTTATAACGGAACTAAGCCCCTAGGTAACACATTACTCTTTAAATGAAAAACATTAGAATCTATCTCATATTCACCTAATTCTTCCGAATCTATTTTATTTACACTATTATTTCCAAAAACAGATTTATTTACATTTTCATCATCGTTTTCTAAGTCTATGTTTGTACACTCGAAATAATTTTTGCATTGTAGAAAATCTTCAATTTGGTCATCGTTCCCAAATACCTGCCAGTATATGATGTTGTCCGGGACAGTCGGTCTACACTTCACCTCCACCATGTATGGGCGAGTGGAATGAAAAGTATCTTGCATGTAGTTGCTAACGTAGCTAAACCATCTGCTAAAATGTTATGTCCCCTAGGCATCACCTGCAAATCAATTTATGTGAAACATTGAAGGGCGTCCAAAACAACATTGCTATAAGCTCTAAGCCTTGGATGTTTTTCTACATACTCACCTTTAATTTGTTTGATAATTAATTCAGAATCGCCTCTTACCATGCTTTGTTTGGAACCAACCTTCTTTAGTAGTTTCAGACCGAGCATCAAAGCTTCGTACTTAGCTCTGTTGTTAGTGCATTGAAAATTCAGTTTGTAAGAATGGTTCACCGAATACCTAGATTTGTGATTATACAACCAGACTCCTGCTCTAGATTCCTCTTTGCTTGCATCTCCATCGAAATCCATGCTCTAGAAATTTGTTGTAAATTCTTCACTTATTACGATTTCCTTCCCTTTTGCCTCAGTGATTTCTTGGCCTTCTTTTGGGTCAAATGTATCTTCTTCTAGTTGAGCGATTTGTTCTTCCATATCACCGTCATTATACAGGATAAAGGAATCTAGATCGGAGTGTGCAGAGTACAGAGGATAGTTATGTGTCTTTTCTTGGTTGTTGACCATATATTTCATCGGTGTCTCTTTGTACAATATTCTCTGTTGTCTGAATACTGGGATGGTGGCATGTGACATATCCAACTGCAACGTGCCTTTCAACTTTCCCCCCCAAGACCTGGACAACAACATACCATATTTCGGGGGAATGTCCACGACCACAACATCCATAACCATGCTTTTTGCTGGAATCTGAACTAGGGTGATGCATAAGTCTTTTATTAACCTGATACATATGACTTTGCTGGAGTCAAAAGAATGCAAATCCTTGTAGGGCCTAGTGACCTCAAGTCCCAGTTTTTCCATCACTGCTTTAGGCATCAGGTTGTGGGAAGCACCCAAATATAACATAGCATTGTGCAGAATCAAATCATGTATATTAAGGTTGATGTAAAAAGGAGCGACGACACAAGTGTCAGTCTGACCATCAACTTCAGGGCCAAACAAAAATTCAAGTTGATCATCGGTAAGATTTACCATGTCCGAATGATTCACGGATCCAATAGTTAAGGCCTTTGTGTATATATCAGGCTCAATGCTCAGTGCTTTGATCACCTGCGATTGGTAAGTGTTCTTACTCATCAACTTGGAAAGGGGAATAGAAGTATTCACTTTGGCTAATTCCCCTTCAAGGTTGAAAGGAGTAGGTGCTCTGCTTTGGCTCAACAATTTTGGTATGTCCACCATAGTTTTCTGGGTAGAAGTACTTGGTTGATTGGTTGATGAAACCTCATTTTGTGTTGATCTTTGTAAAATGGTAGGGTTTCTTTTTGTGGGAGGTTCAACATTACCTTTCTCAGGGATTTTCTTGATAGAAGGCTCAGAGGTTTTCTTGGTTTCGACTGTTTTCTTCGTCTCAGTTACCTTTTTTGGGGAATTTTCATCTGTCTTTTTGCTTCATAGATTGTACTATCAGTGTACCTCGAAAATGGTGTTTTCAAATGCCTGCTGATCTATCTCCTCTGCTTCATCACTTAACTCTGCTTGAGAAAGAAGGAAAAGTTCTTGCTCTTCCTGAGTAAGGAAGATGGCTTCGTTGTCGTGAATGCCCATGAGTTTTATATTCATGTCATCTAATTCTTCAATTGTCTCTTCACCTTCATCGAAATAATTTTCCTGTAGGGGTGGTTTGATATATTGATCAGGGCCCCTCTATTCTCCTTGATCCCTAGGATCTCTCTGCCTGATTTCTTCTAAAGTTAGGATTCTGAATTTGTGGAGTCGGTGGGTTTTCTCTAGGAGGATTTATTTTGGCTATAGTAAGTCTCTCCATCATCCTTTCCATTGCTCTAGCTAAGGAATCCAATTTGGCATCAAAAGAGGACGTGGAAGGTTCATCTTTAATCATGACTCTCCTCTTCGTCCTCTGCCATGCCCTTCTAGATAACAGGTTGGCCTCCACACTTATTGCACTTTTCTGCATGTCCTCCAGAGTGGTAGAGTTTCTTTTCCTTAACTAGTATGACATATTAGTGTCGAAATAGTTAGTGAATTTTATCAATGCCAAACCTTGTGGAGGTTTGATATCAGTTGGAATTGCATTGTATAGATTGTTGAAGTGGGTGCAGTAGTCCTGTACTATCTCTCCTTGATTCCTTCTGATGTTTTCGTATTCTGACAAGATCTGGAGAGGATTTTTCTTTACCTCCCATCTGTCCAGAAAAATTCTTTGAAATGCTGTAAGGTTGACCACTGACACAACACATAAGCCTTTGTACCATTTCTTAATGTCCCCAGTCAGACTCTACGCAAATAGTCTCATTTGAATGTCAGCTTCTTCCACTTCCTGCAAGTCAAAATAGTCATTCATTTTATCAATGTGCTGTTGTGCGTTCAAGAGCCTATAACCATCGAACTGTGGAAGTCTTGTTTGATAGTCCTGGGGCATGGCATGTAAAGGTGCGGCCAACACGAAGGGAGCATATCTGGCCGCCATGATAGGTGGAGGAGGCGGGACAACAACTTGGATGATAGGTGGAGTGGTGACAGAAGATGAGGAGGATGAAGGACTAGTAGGCACAGAGTGAGCGGGTTGAGGTTTTACAGAGGCTACAACGATAGATATGGCAGAAAGTTCGACTGACTGCTGGAAGTGGGCTTGGTGTACAGCCTGATCAAGATTCACTACCAAAATTTCTATCTTGTCTGATTCTCCAAGGACTCTTTTATCAGGGTCTGCCCTGGGAGATAGTAATTCAAGGGTCCGAGGTTGCAGGATGGTTGGGTCTATAATGGTTTCAGTCACGAAGCTATCAGATTTCGTTCTAAATAGGCTTTGTTCAATAATAATGTCAAAGTCGAGATCCTGAAGGGAACATGCTCCTCTGGAAGAGAAGGGGACCTATGAAGGGGACTATGACTCCCTAAAACTTCTGCAATGGTCTTCTTTCTGAGTAACTGTTCTGGATTATCAGTTGCTACTGCAGGTTCTGGGTCTGGTTGGGATCGAGTATAAGATCTTTTAGGAGCTAGATTTTATAATTTTATATATTTTTATTTTTATGAATTCGAGATTACTATGTACAAGCTTTTAACAACCTATGAACATTATTTCTTTCTCAGATTTATAATTAGTTTAGAAACAATGTTTTCTTCTAGGGAAATGAAACCATGGGGTTGAAAGTTTGTTCATTTCCCCAGTATGGTCACCACTATGTTAACTCTCTGTAAATTCCCATAGGTTGTCAGAGTAGAGGAAATTTACCAGAGGTAACTTAATCCAACCACTTTGAAAATGAAATCTATCCCTACCAGCTTCAGAGAGGGATCTCTCTGTATGATTTAGATATGTTTTAACTTTGAGATATTAGGCTAGTTAAATAAAATAAGATTGAATGGTTTGTTTTTGTTTTTGTTAAGTTGGCTGAAAAGGTTTTTTATGCCTCCATTGGGCTATGGGGTCTGTATTATAAATATATAGATCTAAACAGAAATTAAAAGATTCTTTTCACAGGGAAAGATAATGCATTCATTGGATTCTTTAGCAGTAAAGTGATGGATAGCAGAAAAGATGAGAATATATATTAAAGTAAAGAAGCATTTAAGAATTTCTTCACTGTAATATTAGAAAGATAAACATTAAGATCTTTCAAAGTTGGAAACATGGTACACAAAGATAAATCCTGCAACATGTGCTACTTTTAAAAGATTAGATTAGAAAACAATATGGAAACTGAGTGAGAGAAACATTTAACAAAGAAAAGTAAACATCACCAATGAATAACACATGAGAATCCTGTGAAACATCCCTTTGTATTACTGGAATATCTCCTGATAAACAATTGCAATATTTATGGATTATAGGGCGTAAAGTGTTGGAAGGTTTATAGTCAAGAGTAAGCTTGTCATTGATGGCAAGAACAGTGATGGAAAAGATCAGCGGGAGTTGAAGTGTCGAAACACTTCACCACAGAAGTGGTGAAATCGCAAAGTGATGAAATCGCAAGGTGGACAAAATCACGAAGCAGCGAAATCACGAAGTAGTGAAATCGCGAGAAGATATGAGCCGTAGGATCTAGGGTATCTACGAAGTCTCAATAGTTGTTAGATATGGTGAAGATGCAAGGCGGATAAGTCCAAGAGTCATCCAACTCCCCAAAACTGTGAAGGAATCCTGGACGTCCATTGGGGACAGTCGTGGACTGTTGATCAAGAGGACGCGTGGCGGAAGATCGTCATGTTGCTGACTGGAAATTCAAAGGAACGGGGTTCCCTAACTTCTCAAATTCACGATATGAAAAATCGTGAAATAATCTCAACCGTTAGATCAAGGACAAATATGGACCATTGATCAGGCACAACGAAGGCTCGTGGAATTGTGAAGTCCCGATAAAATCTTGACCATTGATCCAAGAGGGACACATGGCAGAAGATCAGAGCATGTCAAAGCTCCATCTTGGAGTTTCGTGTATTGCGACTTGGAGTGACGAGAACCTCCATCACAGAAATCGCAAGATGCGAACTCATGATAAGATCTGGACCATCAGATCACCAAGGGTTCGAGACTGTTGATCTAAGCTCCATCTCGGAGCTTCGCCTATCGTGACTTGGAGTGACAAGAACCCACATCTAAGGAACCATGAGATGTGAGATCACGAAAAGATCAGGACCATCAGATCACCTAGAACGTGGACCATCGATCTAAGATACATCTCGGAGCTTTGCCTATCGCGACTTGGAGTGACAAGAACCCACATCTAAGGAACTGCGAGATGCAAGATCGCGAAAAGATCAGGACCGTCAGATCACCTAGAACGTGGACCGTCAATTTGAGCTCCATCTTGGAGTTTTGCCTATAACGACTTGGAGTGATGAGAGCCTCCATCTAAGGAATAGCGAGATGCGAGATAGTGAAAATATCTGGACCATTGATTCATTGAGATCATGGACCGTCGATTAGGGTCGATGAAGATCATGAGTTCGGAACGCCTTTTAGCTCAGACAGTGATCACCGCCTGTGGTCACGTGGAGGAAGGACCTAGTGCATATGAGCTCCGCCTTGGAATTTCGGGGATCACGTTTGGTACGAATGCCAAAATACTAAAAAGGTGAAATGTCATTGTAACCTGTGGTCACCGCTGGTGGTCACGAGAAGGGAAGGAGTCAGTTCAGATAAACTCCATTTCGTAGTTTCGGGGATCGCGACCTAGAGAGTCGAGGTGCCTCATCTCCATATTCATGAAATGCGAAATCGCAAAAGCACTTTATGCATAAATGTGTGGTCTCAGGAGATGGTCACACCATCGAAGAGCTAAAGAGAAGAGTAAGCATAGAAAATCTCCATTTCATAGTTTCGGAACTCGCGACATGAAGAGTCAAGATGCCTCATTGTAGAATCTTCGAATTGTGAAAGTGTGAAACACATAAATCACGACAATATCCTTCAGAGCTAATCCAATGGTGCAGATGCAACTAAAGGAGATCAGAGGGCTACTGTTACATGTCACAGTGTAACTACACAAGTCAGGTGTGCAGGAATGCAGTGAGGCAGAAGAACATACAGTGCAAGTCAGGTGTCCAGGAATGCAGTGAGGCAGACAGAGAAATGAAATGCAGTAGAAGAGTGATGAGACTTGTAATCTATAATTGAATGCTATGTCACTGTAATAGGTTTTAGTATTTCATATTTATAATCCAGGGTGGTAGGGAGGTTCTAGGGAAAACTATTGGCCTCAGAGGTTCAAGTGGGTTCTTGAACACAGGGAGTTGTAGCTTCCTTCTAGTTTGTGCTAGAGAAACTAGGGAGTTGGTGCTTCCTTCTAGTGGGTGCTAGAGAAAAACAGAGAGTTGGTTCTCTCAGCAAGTTGTAGCTTGCAAAATAGAGGTTGTAGCCTCACAATGAATTGGTTCTCATATGTATGATAATGTAAAGAATGTAAATAATACTTATCATATAAAGAAGAAGAGGTTTTTACCCTGTATGGGTTTCCTTGGGAAATATATATGTTTGTGTTTCTCATATATGTGACTAATGTTGAATGTGCCATTGCTTATTTCCTTGCATTATTGTGATCATCATTGAGTGCCTTATAAATATTTTAAAAGAAGCATAATTTTATAAGCTCGGTGACAGCTGATTCACCCCCCCCCCTCTCAGTTGTCCAACAATTGGTATCAGAGCCAGCCCCTTTTATCTAAGGGTAGATCCTAGAGCTTAAACATGTCAAGCCATGAAGGAAATTCAACCAATAAGGCCCCTCTGTTCAATGGAACAAACTTTTCCTTCTAGAAAGTTAGAATGAGAACCTACATAATGTCATTAGGTGCAGATGTCTGGGATGTGGTAGATATTGGTTATGTAAAGCCAATTGTGCTAGCTAATAAGGATGAAAAACTAAAATTTAGCTTCAACATTAAGGCTATGAATTCTATCTTGAGTAGGCTTGTAGAAGCAAAATTCGTAAAAGTTATGCACCTAGGAACTGCCAAAGAAATGTGGGACAAACTCATTAGTAGTTATGAGGGTAATGAGAAGGTAAAGAATGAAAAGCTTCAAACCTACAGAATACAGTTTGAACAACTGAAGATGAAGGAAGATGAAACTATTGGAAAATACTTTCTAAGAGTAGAAGAAATAGTAAATGCAATGAAGGCACTTGGTGAAACAATTGATGAACCTTCTTTAGTTCAGAAAATCTTGAGATCTCTCCCAGATAGGTTCAACCCGAAGGTCTCTGCTATAGAAGAAATTAATGATTTAAAAACCTTGGAGTTTGATCAACTGCTAGGAACATTGACTGCATATGAAATGAGAATAGTTAAAGATAAACCCACCTCTAGAGAAGCATCATTTAAAGCAGACAAGAATGAGTATTCTAAGCCCGATGAAATTGAAGAAAAATTTGTGAAGAGATTGAAGAAGGGATCAGGAAAATACAAAGGTAAACTTCCTTTCAAATGTTTCAACTATGGTAGGATAGGTCATTTTGCAAATAAATGTCCCCACAAAGGAAAAGATCAGACATATGATGATGAGGAGAAGTACAAACACATAAATTTCTTTAAAGAGAAAAACTTTAAGAAGAAAAGTCTGCGCGTAAACAATGATGATGATCCTTCAGATGATGAAGAAAATGAATCCTCTATTGAAGACAAACTAAATGAATTCATACTTATGGCCAAAGAGGATTATGATAATAAAATCATAGGGAGTGATGAAGAAGAAGCTGTGGTTGACATGGAAGGAGAACTGATTAGTGCACTGGAAGAGATTGACAAACTAAGAATCAAGAACAGAAAGCAAAGACAACTGTTAATACAGTTTGAGAAAGACAGGAAAGAACCTGATGAATACCTTGTCTTACTAAAAGTAGAATTGGAAGAGGCAAAGAAAATCAAAGAGATTCTAAAACAACAACTATCAAAAAAGAATGCAAGATGTGAAGCATTAGAACAAGAAGTAGTGAAAACGAGGAAAGAAATGGAGAAGTTTCAATCCTTGTATAATCAGAATCTGTTAAGTATCAAAGCCTCAGAAGGATTGGCCACCATTCTGAATCAGCAAAGGAATCCAAAGCTTAAAACTGGCTTGGGTTATGAAGAGGGATCAAGCAATGGTAAGCCAGGAAATGAAGAACCCATCATGTTTGTCAAAAGTACAACCAATGACAATAACAAACCTGCAGAAACAAAGGAAGACAATCGGCCACCCAGGTCAAGTAAGGTAAAATATGCCAGATCTGAATCTGTAGAACAAATAAGTAATGCGCTCATTGCTGAAAGATGTCATCAGCCTGGAAGAAATCGATTTTCTCAAAGAAGACAACCATTTTCTAGGTACAAAGATTTTTTCTATGGATATTGTTACTACTGTGCTAACTTTGGTCACAAAGCTATAAATTGTTCCTTAAGACTTAGATATGATAAATTAAGATTTCAAAGGAATAAATACTTGCCACAACAAAGAATGATGCAGCCAAGTAACAAACCTTCACCGATTTCCAATTGCCAAATTAAGTCCAGGGATATGCAACTAAAGAGGTCAAGAAATAATCAACAGTCAATGAGTAGACAACGCTGCACCAATAAGTTTGACCTGTTGAACAGTGAGATTGAATGCTACATCTGTCATAACTATGGAAATGAATCTATAGACTGTCGTCTAAGGGAATATGAACCAAATTCCAAATCCCCTGCTGAAAATGTTATGTTTTGGAAGAAGAAGGAAAGTGACAAGTGTGTATTAGTGTTGTCCACTCAAAGAAGAATGAATCCTTGGTATATAGACAGTGGATGCTCCAAACACATGACAGAGGATGTGAAGTGGTGTTCACATCTAAGGACTGCAAGATAAAATCTGTAACCTCAACACAAGTAGTGGCCAAAGGCATAAGGACAAAAAATAATGTATATATGCTGAAAGAAAATAGAGAAGAATGTCATCTAAGCAAACATGATGAAAGTTGGTTATGGCATAGGAGACTTGGACATCTAAACTTTGACCACTTAATCAAACTCAAAAAACTCGAGGCAGTAAAAGATCTTTCGAGGATATCAAAGCCCCAAGATTCAATGTGTAAACCCTGCCAAGTAGGGAAGAAAAACATGAAACAATTTAAGTCCAAGAGTTTTACTTCAACTGAAAAACCACTCCAAATAGTTCATATGGATTTATGTGGACCATCAAGACAGGAAGGCACAGGGAAAGAAAACTACTTCATGCTGATTATTGATGATTACTCCAGACTTACTTAGGTTGCCTTTCTCAAAGAAAAAGCTGAAGCATTTGATGAAAACCTTGGCAAATATGATGACAGGGCCGACGAAGGTATCTTCTTAGGGTATGCTACAAACAGTAAAGGATACAGATACTATAATAAGAGGCTGCATAAAATGGTTGACTATATTGATGTAAAAGTTGATGAAGGAATCCCAACAAGAGAGATGTACAGAAATGAGTCTTCTACAGAAGACACAACTGAAGATGACGATAAATAGGTCGAAGAATCAGAAAATGAAGACTCTGAATAAAATGAAGACTTGGACACTCAGACAGACTTAAATCAGAATTCAACCTCAAATTCCTCCTCCAGAATCATTCAAAAGAATCATCCTGCAAGTCAGATAATTGGAGAAAAAGACAAAGGTGTACAAACCAGGAGAAAGCTAATCAAAACCAACGAACAATCTCATATAGATTTCATATCCATGCTGGAACCCAAGAATTTCAATGAATCCAACAAAGATGATCACTGGGTAAGATAAATGAATGATGAACTTGATCAGATTGAGAAAAACAATACGTGGGAGATGGTTCAAAGACCTGGAGGTAAAAATTTCATTGGCTCCAAAAGGATCTTTAAGAATAATTTGAATGAGAAAGGACAAGTTATCAGGAACAAAGCAAGATTAGTCTGTAAAGGCTATGCTCATATAGAAGGACTGGATTTTGGTGAAACATTTGCGCCTATAGAAAGATTAGAATCTATCAGAATGTTTCTTGCCTATGCTTGTCATGAAAGGTTTAAAGTCTACCAAATGGATGTCAAGTTAGCCTTTCTAAATGGAGATTTAAGTGAATAAGTATATATGGAACAACCAGAGGGTTTCAAACTATATGATAACCCTGACTTAATATGAAAGCTGAAGAAAGCTTTATATGGTTTAAAACAAGCCCCTCGAGCCTGGTATCACAGACTAGATACGTATCTCAAAGAGAAAGGGTTCAAGAGAGGAACAACTGACATCAATATGTGTATTAAAACAGAGGATAATAATTTGCTCATCGTACTGTTCTATGTAGATGACATCATCTTTGGATGTAATAAGGATTCATTGGTACAATGGTTTGCTTCTACCATGGAGTCTGAATTTGAAATTTCTATGATAGGAGAACTGACATTTTTTCTTGGTCTGCAAATTACTCAGAGGCATGAAGGGATGTTCATTTCTCAAGAAAAATATCTAAGAGAAATGTTGAAAAGGTTACAAATGGAAGATTCTAAACCTATGGGTACACCTATGGTAACTGGATGTAAATTAAGCAAGGATGATGATTCACCTGATGTTGATCAAATCTCATATTGATCAATGATAGGAAGCTTGTTGTACATCACAACATATCGCCCAGACATAATGCATGCTGTAGGAATGGTAGGAAGATATCAGGCTGCACCTAAACAAAGTCATTTGCAAGATGTCAAAAGGATATTCAAGTATTTGAAAGAAACAATGACTTATGGCCTGTGGTATCCCAGAAATCAAAATATTCAGCTGACTGCTTATTCAGATGCAGATTGGGAAAATTGTGTTGATGAGAGAAAAAGCACGAGTGGAGGAGCATTCTTCCCGGGTGACTCCCTAGTAGCCTGGCTTAGTAAAAAGAAAGGTTCCATTTCTTTATCAACCACAGAGGCAGAGTACATTGTTTCTACTACCTGTTGCACTCAGGTATTATGGATGATTCAGACACTTGCAAACTTGGAGGTAAAATACACTGCATCGATCCCAATTCATTGTGATAACACTAGTGCCATCAGTGTGTCTAAAAATCCCATATTCCATTCCAAGACCAAGAATATTCCCATAAAATATCATTTTCTAAGAGAGCGGGTCTCCAATCAAATTGTTCAGGTCCATTACATTCCAACCAAAAAAAAAATTGTAGACATTTTTACTAAACCTCTACCCAAGACATCATTTGAATATCTCAGACAGAAGCTGGGTGTTATCTCGTCTCACATGTAAGAGAGTCCATCCTGTTAGGGGGAGTCCTGTATTGGTTTCATATATGATACCTCCTAAAATTAATGCAACAGCTCAGGGGGAGCGTGTTTTCTTTGAGATTGATGTCAAAGGGGGAGAAAAGGAGTTGTCCGGAATGGATGCTACAGTTGAAGGTTCAAATAGATTAGTGCAGTCGTTCAGGGTTGCCATCAATGCCAAAGGGGGATATTGTTGGAAGGTTTACAATTGGGAGTAAGCTTTTCATTGATGGCAAGAACAACAATGTCAAAGATCAGCAGGAGTTGAAGTGTCGAAACACTTCACCACTGAAGTGGCGAAATCACAAAGTGACGAAATCGCAAGGTGGACAAAATTGTGAAGCAGCGAAATCGCGAAGTGGCGAAATCGCAAGAAGATATAGGCTGTAGGATCTGGGGTATCTACGAATTCTCAATAGATGTTAGATATGGTGAAGCTGCAAGGCGGAGAAGTCCAAGAGTCATCCAACTCCCCAAAACTGTGAAGGAATCCTAGTTGTCCATTGGGGATAGTCGTGGACCGTTGATCAAGAGGACGTGTGGTGGAAGATCGTCATGTCACTGACTAGAAATTCAAAGGAATGGGGTTCCCTAACTTCTTGAATTCGCGATATGTGAAATAGCAAAATAATCTCAACTGTTAGATCAAGGCCAAATATGGACCATTGATCAGGCACAACGAAGGCTCGTGGAGTTGCGAAGTCCCGATAAAATCTTGACCGTTGATCCAAGAGGGATGTGTGGAAAAAGATCATAGCATGTCAAAGCTCCATCTTGGAGTTTCGTGTATTGTGACTTGGAGTGACGAGAACCTCCATTACATAAATCGTGAGATGCAAACTCACGATAAGATCTAGATTGTCAGATCACCAAGGGTTTTGGACCGTTGATCTAAGCTCCATCTCGGAGCTTTGCCTATCGTGACTTGGAGTGACAAGAACCCACATTTAAGGAACCGCAAGATGTGAGATCGTGGAAAGATCAAGACCGTCAGATTACCTAGAATGTGGACCGTCGATCTAAGCTCCATCTCGGAGCTTCGCCTATCACGACTTGGAGTGACAAGAACCCACATCTAAGGAACTATGAGATGTGAGATCGCGAAAAGATCAGGACCATATATCTGAGCTCCATCTCAGAGTTTCACCTATCACGACTTGGAGTGATGAGATCCTCCATCTAAGGAACAATGAGATGCGAGATCGCAAAAATATCTGGATCGTTGATTCATCGAGACCATGGACCGTCGATCAGGGTTGATGAAGATCATGAGTTTGTAGTACCTTTAAGCGCAGACAGTGGTCACCGCCTGTGGTCAGGTGGAGGAAGGACCTAGTGCAGATAAGATCCACCTTAGAATTTCAAGGATCACGTCTAGTATGAATGCTGAAATATCGAAAAGGTGAAATGTCACTGTAACCTGTGGTCACCATTGCTGGTCACGAGAAGGGAAGGAGTCAGTTAGGATAAGCTCCATTTCGGGGTTTCGGGGATCACGACTTGGAGAGTCGAGATGCCTCATCTCCAAATTCATGAAATGCAAAATTGCAAAAGCGTTTTATGCATAAGCGCATGGTCTCAGCCGGTGGTAACACCATCAAAGAGCTGAAGAGAAAAGTAAGCATAGAAAAGCTCTGTTTCAGAGTTTCGGAACTCGTGACATGAAGAGTCAAGATGCCTCATCGTAGAATCTCCGAATTGCGAAAGTGTGAAATGAATAAATCATGAGAATATCCTTCAGAGCTAATCCAATGGTGTAGATGAAACTGAAGGAGATCGAAGGGCTATTGTTACATGTCATAGTGTAACTGCCAAAAACCATTGATGGTTTCTGCCAGAGGACTCGAAGAAACTTTAGGGTGATTGATAGAGAAGTTGAAGAGTCTCTGGGAATCTTCAAGAGGGATGAAGATGCTCGTGGAGGCGATTGATAGCTGGATGAGAATTGAAGCCTGTAACTGGAACAAAGAAGGTGAGATCGACTATCCCAGAGAAGACGAAGAGTCTCAACTTCTAGAGAGGCTGAGGAATCTTAGCATAACATACAATGATGTTGAACGAGTGGAAAAACGGCCAGAGAAGCTGAAGAGTCACGATGATGATCAGACAGAGAACTCAATTTGTGGAGGATATCAGCATGGTGTGAGTATGCAGAGGAATTGCACACATTTCATGCAAAAGGTGCACAAAAGCTATAAATACACAATACAGAGAAGTGATGCGATTGTTGTTGGAGTTTTTGTGGTCACTGTTGTTGAAGGTGATTCATGAGTGAAGGAGGAGGAAAGTGCAGCAGTTGAATTGAACAGAAGAGGAACTGTGCAGTGAATGGAAATGGCACACAGAGCATAAAAGGTAGAAGAACAGACAACACAAGCCAAGTGTGTAGGAATGCAGTGAGGTAGACAGAGCAACGAAATGCAGTAGAACAGTGATGAGACTGGCAAGTTGTAATTGAACGCTATATCACTATAATAGGTTTTAGTATTTCATATTCATAATCCAGGGTGGTAGGAAGGTGCTAGGGAGGACTATTGTCCTCAGAGGTTCAAGTGGGTGCTTGAACATAGGGATTTGTAGCTTCCTTCTAGTTGATGCTAGAGAAACTAGGGAGTTGGTGCTTCCTTCTAGTGGGTGCTAGAGAAAAACAGAGAGTTGGTGCTCTCAGCAAGTTGTAGCTTGCAAAAAAGAGGTTGTAGCCTCACAATGAGTTTGTGCTCATATGTATGATAATGTAAAGAATGTAAATAATACTTATCATATAAAGAAGAAGAGGTTTTTACCCTGTATGGGTTTCCTTGGGAAATATTTGTCTCTGTGTTTCTCATATATGTGACTGATGTTGAATGTACCATTGCTTATTTCCCTGCATTATTGTGATCATCATTGAGTGCCTTATAAATATTTTAAAAGAAGAATAATTGTTTAAGCTTGGTGACAACTGATTCACCCCCCCCCCTCTCAGTTGTCCAACATAAAGATAAAACCTCGGTACTTCAAAGTTTGAAGTATTTATAATAAAAAATTACATATGATCCTATCATTAAAGATCAGGACGTGGCAGTTCTAAATTTAGCTAACTAACTCAACAAGATACAAAAATTCAGGAACTGTTTGATGATGTGTTGAAATCTTCATGCTAATTTATGGGGTAAACCATTGGTGAGTACTCTACATGACTTCGTCCGATTGGATTGTTGATTGGGCTTGGACACCTCAACTCTTACTTGATCAGATTACATAGCTCTTCCCATCGAATGTGACTGGGAATGATGACTTTGAGTAGTCTTCAATATATTTCATCCATCTTTGTATACTTGGAAAAAGCTGGGCTTGACAATGAAAATATACTGGATCTCATGCTGTATGCTGATGTTTGATTGCAAAGCTTCTAAGAATGCCTTGCCCGTTATATTGCTCTATATTCTCGAGAATTTTCAGCTATCTTTGGCCACTGTGGCTAGCTTCTTTTTATAATCATAGAGTGTCATTAACTTGTCATTTATGACCTTTAAGCCAGGGAGGCCTTTCTTATGTAGAGATTCATTTTTGCTAAAAAATCTTTGCACTCCTGTGTCCATAGTCTAGACCTTTTCATCCAGTTGTAGAATTACTCCTCTTTTTGTCAGAACCCTCTTGACCTCGAGGATGGTTTCCGTCCTATCTTCAATATTCAACTCCTCTAACTCTTCTCTGGTTTTTGAATTCATAAATTTAATGATCTTAGTGGATTCTATGGGCATCTCTCCCAATTCTCCTCTTATTCTCTCAATAGCCTGCTTGCTTCTTTGCACCAGCTCGTTTTGCTCGAACATGATTTGTACCATAGTCCATATTTCATTTATGGATTTGGAGATATTTATCCAGACACTTTCCTTGGCCTCAGTGAGTGTTTTTCCTACCACTCTTTTCTTTTGAAGCTGTTGCAATTCCTGTTTGAGCTTGTATGTTGTTTGTTTCTCCGTTTCTCCATGGAGTAACTGGTTTGGTAAGAAGACTTGAGTTTCTGAAGGTTCTTAACTTCCTTTTTAAGTCTGCCAATCTTTGTCTCTTGCAATTTCATATCCTCCATGGATTTTACCAGTTCTACTGTCTTCTCCAGAGCTGTTAGTGGAGTTGTTTAGGGAATTTCTGCTGAGGGAATTCTCGCTGTAGATGTTGTATTTACTCCTGTGAGTGGAACTGCGCTCAATGGAATGACTTCCATAGGCTTTGATTGTTCCTTCACTTTCACTAACCTTTCTAGTTCTGCTTCCATCTCTTTCAACTGTGCATTCTATTCTATGATCAACTTGAGCATCTCATCCTTTTCCCCTTCTATCTCAACTATCTCCTTTTCCTGTGCATCTTCCGTTGGTGGCAGTTTCAATTGTTTCCTCAAAGATGCTATATTGAAATTTTTCCTTTTTAACATATCCTTGACTTCTTTCACATTCGAGGGGTCATACCCGATCTTGAGGACCAATTCTTCCAATGTCATGATTCTTTTATCCTTTTCAAAGGATGATATATTTTCTAATTTCAGTTGTGTCTGAACATTGCTCAGAGATATCTGTAATTTAGCATTCGTAGTAGAAACATTTGCCAACTTGGAGAAAACCATTTCTCTAGTTTTCCTGTGCAGATCCATTTGATTAGCGGGATGCACATCTCTAGTATGAAACTCGAATGTTACTCTTTTGTAATCAGTGATGGATTTTGGATCCGGCACTAGTGCCTACAAAAAATCCATGTGCATTCTACCCTTCTCTATATCGAATGAAGACAACTGTATGTGTTGTGTCATTGATGTCTGTTTCCAAAACTGAACATAAGTACTGTTGGTCAGCATCTGATTTTTATTTTTTATTAGGTCCTACTTCTCAAAAACACTCAACTTTGGTCCTACTTTACTTGTTGGTCAACTAGTGGAGTATGTGTAGGATTCTTGGATGAAACTGTCGACATGATCTATTTGTTGCTTGTGCTGAGAAGTGACCGATCATATTTCATAGTTGTAGTGGATTGGATTTCATTTTCACTAGCCGTGTCAGATGTATGACTGGCTTTTGACCTTTTGGTGTGTAATTGGAAATCTTCAGTCGAGACTTCGGTGAAAGAAGGTGAAGTATCCTTCCTGGATCTTTTCTCTTTGGGAACATGTGGTGTAGTTGTTTGTGAGATGGTGACCAAAGGGTCCTGCTGTTCTATCTCTACCAGAGTGTTCGGCTCCCATTTTGTTTGATTTGTGAACTTCTCTATCCCAGGCTTGGGTGTATGAACATATGAAACATTTTTTTTTTAATCCTCATCTCAGAAGTTATCCTGCACAGATCATAGTGCCATATGAAACTAACATGAAAATTCATTTCTTTCAACAGTTTGTCTGCTTCCTCCCCGATGCCTCGGCTATTGCATATGAAAGACCCTATTTTCCCTTTAATTCTAAGTTGTTGTTTCTTTTTCAAAGACACAAAATGTATTTCATTGGAGTTAATCATTTTCTTTATGTACTCCAGGGCAAATATCCTCATGGGTAGATACTTGGCCAGTTTGTATGGAGCTAACTCGCATCCATATACTATGATCTCAGTGTGGTTTTGGTAAAGATACCAGTCTCCAGTTTTTGCAAGGTCTGAGAGGTGTAAAATCCTCTGAATCTCCTCATTTATTCTTGGTTCAAGTTTTCCATTGAGCATGCTTACCACTGGGTGGTAAAACTGCTCGATAAACTGTTTGAAACTGAACTCTGTGGAATTTTGTCTAAGTAGCGAAGTCCAAGCTGTTACCGCCTGTGGCCTCTCGTCTTTGTCCATTTTCTGCATTGAAAAGGAGAACATGTCCGCTTGAAAGAAAGTGAACATGTCAGCCAGTATTGAGGAATACAGGAACATGTCCTCTGTGATGAAATTTGAAAAATGCTCGTGAATATTGTCCGCCAGGAAAGCATTGTAGTCAAACTGAATGGTAGGTCTTTCTTATGTGGAGAAAATGGACAGAAAACCCAATATGGGTTCATCCACCCATTGGTCTGAAAAATAACCGAGCAGAGCATAGAGTGATGAAATGACTTAGTTTCCCTTCTCTGAGAATAGGGAGGAAGGATATGGGGGTTGGTCTTGCAAAGCTGGGCAGCCTATGGGAGGAAAAGCTTGAAAATATGGGCTCTCTGAGGGAAAGATAGTTTATGGTACAACTCTGTTATGACTTCAAGATTAAAAGGGGAGGCAGATTCAGTTCTGGGTATCTACATCATCTGATCAGTGGCCTCTGGTGTAATGAAGAACATAGTTTCTCCTGATGAGGATACTATGGCTCTCTAGTCGGGGAGGTAATGAGCTTGGCATTTGAGGGAAAATTTAGAGAAATGGTGAACCTGGGGGAAAAGATACAGAGGAAGGTTGGACTCCCAGAGCCCAATTTCATCGCTCTGATCTAAGAAAGTGTTTTTTAGCCATGACTGCAAATCCGCGAAGTCAAATTCGCACCTGGTGTCTATGATTAAATGATCTTTGTTGGCCAAATGGATCCTATTGAGATCAACAGAAGGTGGGAGGAAAGGATTTTCCTCGGATTTTTCTCTCTTGGATTTTGGCGCCATCACTGTGAAAATACCTGCAATTCAAACAAAATGTTACTGGGGATGACTATGGTTTTGGATGGCTGACTGAAATGGAGATAAAACCGAGATAAAATCTCTAGTGCGAGGGCAAAGTAAGCAATGGGAGAATGAAGGAAAAGATTAGTTTTGAGCAAACGGATACTCGTTGGGCACGGGGGACAGATCAGCAGGCTAACAGATAAGTTAGTCTATAATAAATGGCCAACGGGTCTTTTGGAGCATGAGATGGAAGGTAACAATGAATGACGAATACGACTGGGTGATATGGAGGGTGTTGATTGGGAATTGACCAAGGTGAAGGGAATTGTAATAGGTGAAGAGGGGGAATGGACTGACAAAGTAATGAGAAGTGACCCTTAGGGGAAAATAATGGAAAATCATTTCATGAGGAGACCCGGGGGTGGGGCAGAAAATGGTAAGTGGTATGTGGTAGGAGTCTGGGGAAATGGATTCCTAACACGTTAGAAAAGGGGACCCGCTAGAAAAACATCCCATTCTAGCCCCCCCCCCCCCATCGTTAAAAACAAACCGGTCAGGGGGGTACGAAAAATACCATCAGCCGTCCATTGGCACGCCTGTCGTTGGACCATAGATCTGCACGCAATGTTTAACCAGCATTCTGGACTCCCCCCCCACCATTAAAAGCAGAACGATCGGTGGGGTCTGGAATTTAATCTTCACCATGGATCTAGGCATCGATGTCTCAGTCATTCAGAAGCACGCCTTTGTTA
>JZKD02S1674784.1:304670-318737 GCA_000966675.3 Picea glauca
GAATAGGAGTTGTAGATAACTGATGTTTGAGTGCATCAAATGCTTCCTAGCAAAGATTAGTCCACTTGAATTCAACATTTTTCATAAGTAACACAAACAAAGGAGAAGCTATTTTAGAATTTTTTTTGATAAATATTCTACAGTATCCAGCATGTCCTAAGAAACTTCTCACATCTGTTTGGGTTTTGGGAATAGGAAGGTCTTTAATGACTTGTATCTTGGAAGGATCTACCTGAATTCCTTGAGATGAAATAAAATGTCCAAGTACCACTCCTTCACTCATCATCATATGACATTTTTCGGTGCTTAAGGAGAGGTAGGCTTGTATACATCAGTTAAGTACTTTCTCAAGATTTTGTAGTGCTTCCTCAAAAGAGACACCATAAGGGGTAAAATCATCCATAAAAATTTCCATAGAGTCATTAATCATATCAGAAAAGATTCCTATAACTGCTCTTTGAAAGGTTGTTGGTGCATTACATAGTCCAAATGGGAGGACTCTATAAGAAAAAGCTCCCCATGGGCTAGTAAAAGTGGTCTTATCTTGGTATTGGGATGCAATTTTGATCTGGTTATACCCACTGAAACCATCTAAGAAAGAGAAGAATATCTTCCCTCACAAACTATCTAACACCTGATCAATGAATGGTAACAAAAAGTGATCTTTTTGAGTGGCTTTATTTAAGGCTCTATAATCTACACACACACTCCATTTCCCATTTTTCTTAGGAACTATTACCAACGGGGAAACCCATTCACTGTCAAATATAGAATATATAAACCCTTCATTAATAAATTTTTGAAGTTCCTCTTTAAGAATTTCTCTTAAATTAGGGTTCATTCATCGTTGAGATTGGAAGATCGGTCGACAATCTTCCTTGATATAGATACGATGAGTACATAATTCATGAGAGATTCCCTTCATATCTGTATAGTCCCATGCAAATGCTTCCTTATGTTCAAGAAGTAACTTCATTAATTGCTAAGTTTCAACAACTGTCAAGTTGGGGTTTATATTCAGTGTTTTGCTAGGTTCAATTTCTACTGGTATACTTTTAGAAGAGATGGTAGCTGATGTTTGAGGTAGGTCTTTAAGGTTAAGGTTTTCCTGGGTATCTGACTCCAAAAGTGAAACTAATTGATCATGTGTTTCTGGAGTCACAGAGGAGGGTTCACAAATAAAATTATTGATTACTTCATCCTTAGTGGCATCTTTAAGGCTTAAGGCTTGTCTAATAGTCAAGATAGGTTGAGTAGTTTGATCATCATAGTCCACCCATAAGGAATTTTCATTATTAATCAAGGGTGTAGCGTGAGGGTAGAGGGTAAGCTGTTTGGTATCATATCCATTGGAGATTGTCATTGAATTAGATATGCAATTGATAAAGGAATCTGTTGTGGCTAGCCAAGGTCTGCCCAAAATTAGAGGATGACCCCCCAACTTTGTTTTAGGTTGTAATACCACGAAGTCAGCTGGATAATTCCAAGACTCAACTGAGATGATTAGGTCTTCAATGACTCCTTCCAGTTTGATTTTAGAATGGTCAGCTAATTCTAGAATGGTTGGGGTATCTCTAATTTCATTCTTCAGTTGTAACAATTGTGACGTTTCAAGAGTCATAATATTGATAACAACACCTAAGTCTACCAGAACTCAAGGAATTATTATTTTTCCAATTTGCAGTGTGACAGTAGGATGGTTGGGATCACCATATTTAACTGGAGGAGCTTTACCTAACATTAGTGCAGACAAATCACCCATGACATGAACTGTAAGGGGATCTTTAGTTTTCCTACCGGGTTTCTTAACACAAATGTCTCACATAGTTCTGGCATAAATTGGTACATCTCTTAGTGCTTGTAATAGTGGAATTTTGACATAGAGATTTTGTAATTCCCCTAGAATATTGAAAGCAGGTGGCTCAGGAGTTTTAGTCAAAGCTAAACGCTCAGGAAATGGTGGTTCTACTGTTTTAGCAATAGTGTTTGAGGACGGTTGTACCTCTTCAGGTAAATCATGCTTTTTTATTTCTTCTTTATCGGGATCAGAAGAGGTAACATCATCAATGATAGGTTCTACTATTTTCCCAGATCATAAATGAATATCATTGCATTGTGCAGGGAAAAGAGAAAGTATAGGCTGGTTTTGAATATCAATGCACTGCACAGCCTTATTATTGGGGTTAGGGTTAGGTTGTATAGGTAGTTGCGGACTCATCATTTGATTATTCGATGGAGCACCTGATGGTAAAGGGAGTGGTTGCTGAAATTGTGATTGAAATTGAGGAAATTGATTTGGGAACTAGGGTTGTTGACCTCTCCAATTTGGATTCCATTGGTTAAGGTAAGATTGTTGTTGTGAAGGCCAAGGTGTCCATATTGTTGGATCTACAAAGGGAGGTTTTGTTTGTTGCATGGGTGGGTAATTCATTTGATTGGAGGGTCGGTATTGCATTTGATTAAAGGGAGGGTAATTTTCTTGACTAAAAGAAGGATAATTATTCCAACGATTAGAAGATGTAAATGGCATATTAGGATTCATACCTTGTCCCCATGGTTGCCATTGCCTTCTCTATGTCAACAGATAGACAGCTTCAGCTTCTTCATCAGTTGGTTGTAATGCTGCTTTGATTCCTGGTAAAGAAGGGCATTGTTGAGTTCCATGATCCGTATCACAAATGGTGCAAATTGGTTTTTTGTCCAATGGGCATTCCCTTCGTGGGTGCTTTTCTTTTCATTTGGAACAAAAGATGGACAGAGCTGCTTCTGCTTCGGCTTGTTTCTTTTTAATCTGCAAGGTGTCAATTTGTGAAGCAAAAGAACTTAACATTTCAGTTTTAAAATCCTCAAGTAAATAACCTATTTCGGCTCTTGTTGCTCCTCCACTGGCTGATTTTTGAACTCTTGAAAATGTGGTATCCCTGCTGTTTGATCTATTCGTTGCAGCTCCTCTTGAACATCTTTTACAGAGGTTAACAATTTCATCATATGATTCTTTATATATTTCCCCTTTTCCAAGCATATTCAGCATATCTAGACAATCATCCCTTACTCCTTTTAATAATATTGTTTTAAGAATATCTTTACTTACATCGGGGTGACTGGATCTTTGTAGATTATACTGTAGCCTTTCCACAAAGTATTCCAGATTTTCATCCTCTTTCTGTATCATCTTGAATAGTTCCTCTCTTTTTTCTCTCGTTCGACAATAGTCTTGATATTTGTGCAGACATTTATGTTTCATCTGATCCCATGTTGTGATTACATGACCTCCAAGACTCATGAACCATCCTAATGCATTTCCCTTTAATGTTGCTGGAAATAGCTTTAATTTTTTAGCATTGGAAATGTAATCATAACTTTTTCATAATATGTCAAACTCAAAAAGGAATTCATCTGGATCTTCAGAAGATAAACCATGAAAGGTAGGTAAAGCAAAAAGTGGAATATTCTTCATGGGGGCTACTCCTCTAGGAATATCACAAATAAGAAATCCTAAGGTAGAAAAAGAGTTTTCATCGTTTACCTCTCCTTCAAGACCTACATGTACTTCATGGTGCAATTCTTCATTATATCCATCCATGGTTTCTTCTGCTTGTTCCCCTACTGCACTTGCTCGATCCTCAATGTTGTCTATTGGTTTTTCAATTGTCTTTGTTTCAAAGTTCGCTTGAAAGGAAGGCTAAGGATTTGGTTTTCGAGAGCTTGGTTGTTGAGGAACAACAAATTTAGATTTTGATATAATCTTGTCGATAAAAGTATTTCTTCCTTCTCTTCCTCTGCCCCTGCCACCTGTAGGGTCAGTTTCCTTGGGGGGTCCACGTCCTCTCATGCAATATGTACATCTGAAATAAAAACATAAATGCTTTTTAAATCTATAATTTCCTTCCCCGGCAACGACACCAAAATGTTGGTCACTATAATTGCTTATTAGTTAAAACAATCAAGTGTTACATAAATTGTCAACCCAGGGAAGTCTATTTATTTCAAAGGCAATCACACACTGTATATGCTCAATCTCAAAAGCAATCCAAAGTTGTAGTAAAATTTACATTAATCACACCTTGCTTTGAACAGACTGAAGTTCTACTCTGAATTACAGTAAAAACAATCTATCTATTGCAGATTTTAAGATTCAAAAGGAAATAATTATCAGAAGAATCTTGGATTACATTAAGAAACAACAACCTAGGAAAAATGAACCTTTCAGCATACTTCAAAGCAGACTAACTATTCTGTAACAGAGAACATGACCCTATTCCCCAAAGTAGGAATCTTCAGCACCTATCTCTGACTATCACACTTTCATAAACTCATTCTGCAAACAGAATCACCAATCAAAATGATTAACAATTACCTAGGAATGAATTGTATGAAAACAATGTAACAATCAGTGGAAATAGAGTTTCAACAAAACATAGTCTTAACTAGGCATAGATAAAAACAATACTAACACACTACATAAACTAATGGCTGAATCTTGTGAAGAAGATGGGCGCTCTCCTTCTCACAAAATTCCCCAAAAATGAAAGGAACTAAGAAGAAATGCTCAAAATGATCTTTTATTCATCTGTCAAAGGTGACAAGTTACAATATCCAAAGTGAACACGCTCCTTCTCTGTAATTCCCTTCTAGCTAAGCCTTTCGTAATCCCTCTAATGCTGATTTCTCCCCTATTTAAAGCAAAGAATCCTCTTGATACAATTAAGCATAAAATTACATGTGTACATACAAATCCTATTCTTAGTCTGATCTAATCGTCTATGCTGGAATAGGATATTCTGATATTCCGTAACAAAATGTTGTTACAGTGGTTGTAATGGTGTTGTCTTGAGGTATAGCTATTGTGGCCAGTGTAACGAATCCTTTATTTATCTTTTCTTGTTACTCCTGTATGTGAAATATTGTCTCAGCATCGCAAATCATGGACTATTTTAGCAATGGGATTTGTGTATTGTTTGACTGTTTCAGCAACATGGTCTTCAAGCAGCAACGATGGTTGTAATGGTGCTAGATTAAGGTACATATGTTGCAGCGAGTGTAACAACTCCTTTAATTATCTTTTCTTGTTACTTTTGTATGTGAAATGTTGTTTCAACATCGCAAATCATGGACTGTTTCAACAACAGGATTTGCGTACTGTTTGACTGTTTCAACAACATGGTCTTCAAGCAACAATGATATATTAACTGTAGTCTTCAAACTTTTTCAACAACTATATATTTATAATTAATGGCTAAGTATGAGAGTAATGTAAAATTACATGTAAAAAAAATTAAACATATAGCAAAGAGAAGAAACGTTATATACCTTTGGAAAAATAGATTAAGGTGATAATGTAGGCTTAAATATGAGTGGGAAAAGGATGTAATGATAGAAAAAAGTATGAGCAAAAAGGTACATTATAGGGTCCTATCATGTACGTGTCATGTCTATGTTGTAGCCTGCACACACCTTCAAAAAGCTAGGGTTTTCACCTTTTTGAAACTCAAACTCTTTGTTTCCTCTATCACATCAAACTATAATCTGTTACTGTGTCCAATATGTAGTTGTTACATATGCATACATCATCATACATATCCCTTAACCATGTGTATCTATGTCTCTCTAGTCATGTTCCATACATGTGTATACAATCATGATCAAGTGTAATAAACCTCACATGGACTAGACATCAAACCCTCATTGATATGTAGCCTCACACTACACAAATAACTTCACAACCACTTCACAACCAAAATCCCTCACCATGTACCACAAAATCCCTCAACCATGTGCCAAGAAATACAAGATATGCCTCAATATTAACAATATGTACCAATGATAAATATCAGATATACCAACACTATATTTCTGTAAATATGGATTATACAATAAGTGCCATAAAACCAATAGACTCTCTAGGGAGAATACTCAAACCCCCATAACCATAACTCATGTACATAACAATATCCAACTACACATAAAAATAAGACATACCTTTTGAACCTGTAGATAGATATGTTGTACCTGATCACTATAGACCTTCCTGGGAGCTTGCTTTCATAATCTAGAGACCTGGCATATTCATATCTTCAAGATTTCATGGATTTTCCCAACTATATTTGACCTCTTCTTCTTCAGCTTGTGTATGTACACACTTTTTTCTCCTTCATGCCTCGTATGTACACACCTTCCTCCATTGTATCCCGCATACACCTCAAAAACTAGGGTTTTTTCAGTAATTCTGCAATTCTGAAACTTTCACCGTCAACCCTCCTTTGCTACCTCAAACTTGCGTAACTTCAGATATATCAATGAGTACTTGCAATAAACATTTCACAAATAATATGTATTCAATGTGCTCATTAGGTGCTAATAGGAGACCCTTACTCTCCAAGTAGCTTCCTCATGGGGTTATCTTCTAACTAACTTTACCCAACTTCCTTCTTTTAGGGATAACCCACTTCTAACCACTTTGTCCACTTACAACCACTTTATCCACAAATAGTATTCTCTCCACTTCTAGTTGCAACTAATTTATTTTTTAATTATTTTATTTTTGCAACAAATTAACTCATGATTAACTCCTAGTTACAACCACTTTGACTAGTAAACGTATTCTAGGATATTCTAGAATAAATCGACTTCTTTGACCTTATAGGGGCTTCTAGATAACTCATGCGGGTTCTCCAACTTCACAAGTCCATAAATCTCTAACCTTGAGAAGTTATGTGGAGTTCCACATATCACTAGAAATGGAACGACATGTATTATTCATTTAGAATAGTCTTACCTGGATCTTTGTTAGTCTCCAATTTTGACCATATTTTTGCCTATATCATGTTAGATATACCCCTATTTTCATATCTAGTATCATTTCCTTCTGACCTTACCATGACACATTTTACATCCTTTTTCCCTAAATGGAGTTATTCAAGGTATTCATATGATTCAATTTATTTTTAATGTATTTTGATATTTTAAACTAATATTGATACTAACGTGACATGAGTAGGTACTTGTTCCCTTGAAATAGACTTATCAGTACCAGGTACCGGCTCGTACTTAGTGGAGATGTCAAAGACTTGCATGACATCGCCAAATTGGATTGACAGTCCGATTCATATGATTGATTGAGTCATAACTCAATGTGATGACTCAGAGAGAAATTGTAGAACTGTTTATTATGATGCTTTATGATCCATGCTTCTTGACACTGCGTGTCATGAAGCTGTGAAATTAGTTTTAACTAACTATGAGTCATTTTCAGATCTAATATTCGCTTAGATTAATGCACCTATGTTCAAGACTATTTTGGGGAGGATATATATAAACTGAGATCGCTCTCAAGAAACATTGGTTATGATATGTTATGTGATGCAATTTCTGATAATACAATCTGCTATGTGTTATATCATTCTCTATTAAATGATTTGAGTTTGTTTATGAATTATGGAGCGTGAGGTATGAAACAGTTATGCATGGAATAATTTGAGTAGATCTGGTTTCGTTTTAGGGCGATTGCACCTCTTGGTTGGGCCCACCAACAGGTTCAATTCGCTGTCTCTTTTCCACAGTACAGTTAGTTTATTTTTAGTTCTAGAATCTGCGTGAGAGTTAGTTTTTGAACTTGAAGTTACTCTGCTAAATTATGGCTTAGTCATTTTTTGTTTAGATCATTCTCAGTTTGATATTATCTTGTAGATCGTTGAATGTTGGAATGAGTTATTTTCCATTGTAGAATTTGAAGAATGAACCAAGTGCTTAGTCTAGATTTGCTTTGTTTTCCAGTTTCCAGTTTGATCATAATTTAGAGATAATTTGAGTTTAGACTTACTTTGTTTTGTTAGGGTAGCTAGCTTATGGTCTGGTTAAAGGAAGATTCCAGTACTTGTAGGGTAAAATAGGACATTTATTAGTTTCACCTTTGTTAGATTTAGAACTGCTTGATACTTAGATTAAAAGGTTTTTAAAATGATCTCTCTTTTATGGTTCAAATAGATATTTTGATGATTAGATGTTTAAGATAATGGTAGATAGCCTTGGGTGATTTCTTTAGATTAGGAATAGAAATACCTTTGATTAACTCAAAACTATTTCCATTTGATTAATTAGACAAGATATGATTAGTTTTAAGATAATCATTAGGATTCAGTTTATAAGAGTAAGTTTATGTTTTCTTCTCAAAATAACTTTTAGGTAGGGGTTAGAATCTTACCAGCACATATAGTGTAGAAGCTCTAAGTTCACTTACCCTAGTTTGACAATTTAGTGTTTTCAGGTAATTAAAATCTTTAATACAACAACCTGACATTTTTGGCGTCGTTGCCAGGGAGCTGTTTAGAAGGTAAGTTAGATAATTTTTTTGGTTATTTTTTTAAATGTATTTGGTTTGGTGTGGTATGTTAGCAGGTTGATGAAAGAGGAGTTGTGAAACGAAGGGTGAGAACCAACACATCTGTTATCACAGGTTCCTCTGAAACTCAATCTTAGTTTTTCTTTTATCTAGTATGTTTTCATGAGAAATAGAGATCATAGAGGTAGATTTAGAGGAAACTCAAAAAAACAAAAAGAAGAAACCTCCACCCAAAAAGCAATAGAAACTGAGACTGGAACTCTGGCTGAGGAAACCATAGAGCAAAACATAGAACTAGGAAACACCACATACCAACAAATTCAAATTCATGGTGATCCAAACTCGATTGACATAGTTAATCCAAAAGAAGTGCAAGCTATTTTCAGGAACCCTGACACTATAGTTTCACAAATAAAAACTACAACTATTGAATCAAAGGTAATAGGATCCTCAAAAGAACCAATAGGAGAYAGTWATTCTGTCAAAAAGAATCCAGAGAGGTGGGATTTCACACCCTCACCAAAGAAAGATCAGATTGCATATACAATTTTTGGTAATCCTTTTAACATGGCAGAAAGAGGGAGAGAATTGGATAGAAGAGAAAGAGGAGAAATTCATGTTGAAAATGAGGAATAAGAACAAGTAGAGACTAAGCTAAGACCAGAAACCACCTTTGGGTTTCCAATTTTGGATGTGGTCCAAAATGTCAATATGAAAAATATCCCACCTTCGACACTACCAACCTTTTATGGAAAAAGTAGTGAAGACCCAGATGTCTTTATTTTTGAGTTTGATATCCTGTGCAGGAGTTATAATTATCTCCAGGATGCACATAAGCTAAAGTTGTTTCCTGCTACCCTAAAATATTTTGCATTACATTGGTTCATGAGTTTAGGAGAGTACACCATTAGATCTTGGGAAGATATGAAGACAAAAATTTTAAAGAAGTACCAAGACTATTGTAGACCCAAGGATTCTCGAAATGATATTTTTAAAATGCAACAACAAGATGAAGAGAGCCTTGAATATTTCTTAGAAATATTTACATATACTCTTCAAAAATCCAAATATAATGATCTCCAAGATGAAACAATCAAGAATCTTTTCTTAAAAGACTTAATGACTTCAGGAGACATTTATAAAAAAGACTTTGAATCACTCAGTGAACTATGTAGAACTTACTCGAGAAGTAGGGGGAAAACGACAAAAAGTGTGAGAGAACCTATTAACAAAAACACCAAAGTACCCACATCTGGTGGAGTTACTAGAATTAAAACAGACATTTTAGGAATGATTGGCTCCCAGTTAGACACTCTGAATATTAAGAAAAAGCAAGAAGAGGAAAACCCTGTATTAAGCATATTCTGCACAAAATGTAGAAAAAGGCATCCTTTACGAGAATGTCCTTTGGACAATGTTTCTGTATGTGCAATTAGTACTGAAAATCATAAAACAAAATATTTTCCATCCTTACCAGGATTGCAAGCTATATTCAAGGGAGGGGAAGCTCCAGGGACTCCATCTGCACCTAAGAGGCCTTAGCAACCTAGGAACTCGAATATGTATCAAGAACCATCCCCACAACCTTCTGGCTACTATCCAACCTTCTCTCAACAACAACAACATCCATGGAATTGGCCAAATTGGCCTCCACAAAATGTCCCTGCTTAACCTTGGTACTAGGGATGGAGAGAACATAATTATGGAAATAACCAATAGCAACATGTGGTACCAATTCCCCAGACTCCATGTACTCAATACCCTCCAAACATGCATCAGCTATTGTCTGGTTTTACTCCACCTCCTTTACCACCTATTCAACAAACTCCTCAGCAGCCTCATAATCCACCTCGTCCCACCATATTACCTACTCAACCCATTCCAAACCCTAATAACAAACCACCTCTGCCACTCCATAGTGTTGATTTTCAAAACTACCCATCTTACACTATAAACCCCATTTCCATACAAGAAATACAGTTGAGATCTGGGAAAACTTTAAATAAAACTCAGCCTATAACAAGAACAACACCAAAGGTAATTATCTAAGAACATGAAGAAGAACTTGTAGATGATTTATCAAACGGGGTATCTTTGAACGATGTCATCATTCCAAAGAATAAAGTATCTAAATCACAGCATAACATACAAACTCAGGTTCCCCGAACACCTCCTTTTCCCGAGAGTTTTCTCATTGAAAAACCAATTGTTCAATCTGAGTTTGACATCATGAATGAACTAAAAAATGTTTGTGTTAAGATTCCATTGTTACAAGCGATCATAAATGTTCCAATCTATGCCAAGACCTTCAAATAAATCTACATTAAGAAACCAGGTCGGAAATAGAAAGATCCACCCATGATACACCTAGTAGGCCAATCATCGAATTGTATTTCTGAAGCTCCTAAGATCGTGAAGTATGCCAACCCCGGGAACCCAATAGTTTCAGTTACTATAAACAATGTTTCTATTGGTAATACTTTAGTCGACTTAGGTGTAGCCATTAATATAATGACTATCAATATAGTTGAATTTTTACAACTAAGTCAATTCCTTTGCCCTACCCCTACAGTTCTTGAACTTACTGATAGAACAACTATAAAACCTGTTGGGGTCCTCGATGACATTCTTGTTACATTATCTTTGTGGGAATATCCTGTCGACTTCATGATTATTCATTCAAAGGGTCCCACGAAAGGCCATCCAATCATTTTATGGAGACCTTGGTTGGCTACGGCCAATGCTTTCATAGGATTTCGTGGTGGGGATATGTTCATCTCAAATGGAATTTCTTCACAGAAGCTTACTCTTTTTCCACCTGCTCAACTGGTTATAGAAGAATTATGGTGGCTAAAATGTCCCTATCATGAGAATGATGATGAATAACCTTTATTCTCTATTGATGAATTTCACGCGTTACAAGAACCAAGAGAGGATGACATTTTAAGCTAATTTCTTTCTGTGACAGAAAATGTCGAGTTTCCACAAACATATTTTCATCACGATCAAATTTTCAGAGAGTAATTTCAAGAACAAAGTGAGTCATTTTTCTCGTTTTGACCATCTATGGTTTTCACCATTGATGAGCATCCGGGGTCATATACCATTTCAGTAGAACTTAGCCCAGGCAAATGTCTATACATCAATTCTGAATTAAGTCTTAGCCAACAGGAACAGTTAACAAATCTTTTGAAAGAATAGTCAGGGGCATCTGCATGGGAGTACACTGATATGAGAGGAGTGAATCTTGACACCTGTATTCACCACATATATATCCAACCAGAGATAACCCCAATAAGACAACCACAAAGGCGTATGAATCCAATCCTAAAAGATTTTGTGAAAGAAGAGTTACAGAAATTATTAAACGTAGGATTCATTTATCCAATTTCTGACAGCAAGTGGGTTTCACCTCTTGTTGTGGTACCTAAGAAAATGAAAGGGAAATGGATAATGTGTGTATACATTAGGGAGTTGAACAAGGCAACCCTGAAGGACTACTTTCCCTTGCCTTTTATAGATCAGGTCTTGGATACCTTGGCTGGAAAAATATACTTTTCCTTTCTCAATGGATGTAGTGGATACAATCATATTCAAATTGCTCCTGAAGATCAGGACAAAACAACATTCACGTGTCCTTGGGGAAATTATGCTTATAAAGTGCTACCTTTTGGACTATGCAATTCTCCTGCTACAATTCAGAGAGCAGTCCTTGGGATTTTTGCTGACTTAATTCATGATTGTGTGGAAGTATACATGGACGATTTTACTGTTTATGGTAATACCTTTGAAGAATCCATAAGTAATATTGAGAAAGTCTTGATTCGCTGTCAGGAATCAAATTTATCCCTTAGTCACGAAAAATGTAAAATGTTATTAACTGAGGGAATAGTGTTGGGTCATCATTTGTCTGCAGAAGGAATTAAAGTTGATCCAGCTAAAATTGAAGTAATAGTTAAGCTTTCCTCTCCGAAAACCCAAAAAGATGTGCGAAGTTTTTTGGGACATGCTGGATATTATCGTCGATTTATTGAAAACTTTACAAAGATAGCCAACCCCATGTTTAAACTGTTAGAAAAGGATGCAACATTTTGTTGGGATAACAATTGTCAAAATGCTTTTGAAAATTTGAAAGCAAAATTGTCCATAGCACCTATTCTAAGAGGACCAAATTGGTCCCTTCCTTTCCATATTTCAACTGATTCCTTAGACACTTCTTTAAGAGGAGTGTTTGGACAAAAATAAAACCAACAAAACTATGTAATTTACTTTACTAGCAAAAACCTTACTCCTCCTGAATTGAACTACACTGTAACAGAGAAGGAATTTTTGGTTGTAGTTCATGCCATTAACAAATTATGTCATTACATCACTGGATAGGAGGTTTTTGTACATACCGACCATTTTGATATTAGATTTTTGATGAAAAAACCAGTTACTACCGGAAGAATCACACGATGGATTTTGCTACTTCAAGAATTTAACATCACTATAGTTGATCGGTCAGGAAAATAAAATGTAGTTGCGGATTTTATTTCTCGTATTCCTCAAGATAGTATTGACATTCCAGTGAATGATAATTTCCCTTATGAAAATCTATTTGCAGTAGCTGTTAAGACCCCTTGGTTTGCAGATACAACAAATTACTTAGCTACAGGGAGACTGCCAGCTCATTTTTCATCACCACAAAAGAAAAGAATTGTCTAGCAAAGTGCTTATTACTCTTGGGTAGGAAGTTATCTTTTCTATACAAGTCCTGATATGATCATTAGGAGATGCATTCAGGAAGATGAGATTCCCGATATCCTTCAGGCCTGTCATGACGGGCCATGTGGAGGACATTTCTCTGATAAGAGAACAACATATAAAGTCTTATAATCAGGATATTATTGGCCGACATTGTTTAAAGATGAAACAAAATATGTAAGAAGCTGTGATAGTTTTCAGAGGATGGGAATACCTACCATAGCAGACAAGATACCCTTACGACCATAGGTTGTGATTGAACCATTTGATAAATGGTCACTTGATTTTGTAGGATTGATTTCCCCAATGTCGAGGAAGAAGAAGTACATCTTGGTTTGTACAGATTTTGTGACCAAGTGGGTAGAGGCAAAATCCTTATATCAAGCAACTGAGAAATCAATGGTTGAATTTATTTATAAAGATATATTTACCCTCTTCGGTGTTCCACGAGAGATTGTTACTGATCAAGGTGCCCAATTCACTTCTAAGTTGATGAAGGAACTCACAGATAAATATGGGATAAAACACTGTAAGTCTTCCCCATACCATCCATAAGCCAATGGGCAATTGGAATCCACGAATAAAGTTCTAGAAGCTATTCTGACCAAGAAAATACATTTACATCACAAAGATTGGGCGGATAGACTTACATAGGATTTATGGGCATACCAGACTATGTGGAGAAATACCACTGGTCATACCCCTTATGAATTGGTATTTGGAAAGCAAGTTCTCCTTCCCATAGAATTTCAGATTCATACCTTCTGCATAGCAGCAGAATTGGGTTTGAATTTGGATGAGGCACTGTTAAGCCCTAATGTTGGCTCATTACCCCTTAATTGGGTCATATTATATTAGTAATTTTATGTTATTTATGTCATCTTTAGGCCATTAGTTGTAATTATACCTCCTAGTCTCCTATATATACCAAGGAGACATTTTCATTTTGAATCATCTTGTACTTGAACATTTAAGTGGGGTAA
>JZKD02S1674784.1:324499-338100 GCA_000966675.3 Picea glauca
TAAAAGGAGGTTGCCCCCTCGAAGAGGCTTATTATCTGAAATTATCTCTATTTCAAGGCGTTGAGTACTTTTCCTGAGGTTTTTCCATGCTATATTGATGTTTGGTTCTTAACAGGCACAGAAACAAAGAGTTATGTAATTAAATGAATTGGGAGAAATTAGGCAAGATGCTCTTCAAAGAACTATCCTTGTACAAAATCAACATAGCAAATGGCATGATAAATACATTAAGAAAAAGCATTTTCAACTAGGGGATTGGGCATTGCTCTTTGATTCCAAATATAAAACTTTCAAAGGAAAACTTACTACAAGATGGTTGGGACCTTATGAAGTGGAAACTGTTTTTGATAATGGATCTGTTAGAATCAAGACCATAGATGACTCTCAAAATTCCTTTGTAGTAAATGTACATCGATTAAAAGTGTATAACAAACCCTTGTCAAGAGATGATTTTCTATAGGAAATTTCTAAACAACAAGAAATAAATATAGTAAGAGAAGAGTCTTCTCCTCCTGCTAATCCTTGATCATTTTTGTTGTTTCAAGATTTTGTAAATAATAAAAATTTTAATAAAAAATAAAAAACGATAATAAAAAATAATTTTGGATATGTTGACATATTTTTTTCAGTTTTACAGGATTTTTAAAGCAAGTACAGAATTGAACTTCATCACTTTTTCTCAACAGGTAAGAAGGTAAGATCATTTTATTTTATGAAATTTTCTTATCAATATACACTGTCTTGTTTTGAAATTAATAAATTTGAGCTTGTTTGCTCCCTTTGAATTGTTCATTAAAGTATGAAAGGGAAATTTATCAGGGACAGGATTATTCTTTACCAGGCCTGATAGATTATGATGGGAAAAAAACCCCCCTAGAGTTTTCTTTTAGCATTTTCTCAGACTCTCAAAACATGAGAAAGCAATGAGCATATACTAACTTGGGCTCATAAAATCCACAATTAAGTGATTATTGTCCCACAAAATTATTCTCTGCAAGATTTCTATATGAAGTCATGTTGGATGATGTGGGATACATTAAGGTCCACCTTCCAACAAGTCTCACTCCATTGACACCAACACCTTATCTGAAGTAAAGATTAGAGACTACTTAGTACCCTGGGATCTGCATGCCTCAATGGCAGATTTCCTTGCTAACAACCATGGGAATACATCAATGTCTCTTGGTTGATAGATCCTACAGGTGACTCAACACCAAGACCTTTATTCGTACCTATTAGGATGTACTATAGGTACCTTGAGGCCCATTGACATCACTGGTGGGTCATCTCGCATTGGTTAACGACATTCATTAATGGCCGGTAATCCAATGATTTCATTTTGTGTTCAACTCTAGAACATTTATTCACACAAATAATAATTGTACCATGGGTTAAAGCTTTGAAGTTGTTGAAGACATAATTTTAATTGATTCCTTTCAGGAATGAACAAAAGACAAGTTCAGGGATAGCCATCAGATAATTTGCTTCGTAAACAATAAATATTTTTCTCAACAAGTTATTATTGGTTCAAGTTTCTCTGCAAATTTCAGTTTATTTCATCAATACCAGTCAGTGCCAGACTTAATCAATCAGTTATAGTGGTTATTCGCAATACATATTCCAATTACAACTTTGGCATCACCTAGATTTAGAATTGGCTTCAAAATCTTTGCAGTAAGAAAATAATGCATAACAGGGAGTAGGTAATCGAAATCAAGTATGCTTAGTTTCATGTTAGTTTAATTTATTAAATTACACATTAATAACTTGAACTAGGACTCCCTCGATACTCCATGACATTTCACTATCCCTATACTCTGTACTTAAAAGGTTGAGTTCAATCCTTCTTGACATTTCATATCATGGAAAATGAACTGCATTATTATGGTTGAATTCGACATGACTCATTTGAAATGATATTTTGAAAAGGTGTACGACCATCATCATTACTTCACACGCTATTGATCCTCACGACACTTAAAACGTCCTTCTATAATTCCTCTCACGACCTATTTCACACATCATACTCTATTCCTCTGTTGCCCTCATCTAATTTCATTGCTCACCTGTGAACCTTACCTATTATACTGAGTGGAATTATGGTGGTGAATCATCATGAACCTGAGACTTATGCAAATTTGGAGGCTCTTCCTAAGTATGAAGCCACCAAACACATTTTTCAGAAAGCTAGATGGGAGCCGTTCTTCAAGAAATTTGATGGGTATGATGATACAATTACACTTCAATTCGCTCTACACTTTCATGGTGGACTAACTAAAGTGGGCAAGATGGAATTCGAAGTCACAAAGAAGTTCATTTATGAAGAAAATCAATTACCCATCACTGGTTAGAAATGGACGAAGGGCCAGCCAGTCAACAAAACGCTCTGCACGTAGCTCCTGCAACCCCAGTATCGGAAATTAAAATGGTCAGAAGGCACATCAAGGTCGTGGTTGGAACCGAAATAGGCTCAGTTGCTATCCATACACCAACGCTACCTCACTTGCGAAGGTCGGTACACGATCGTGTTTCCCTGTCATGCTCGACTCCTACTGCATTTCAAAGGTAACTATTTGGTGAACATCCCCTATTTTTTGTTGAAGAGTTTGAAGAAAATGGCAGAACAAGTTCGCAAAGCAAAAGATTTTAGAGGTAGTCTGTTTCATTTTGGTCTTGTCAAAATTTTGGTTAAGTTTGCGTTATCCCACAAACAGGAATCTTCGGATATGTTCGTTGTAAGAACCCTAGCTTCTGACAAATCTAAAGATAAAAATATTGAGTCCACTTCTCCACAGAAGAAGTCGAACTCTAAGAAAAAGGTGGTTAAAACCCTAGCCAAAATCTGTGATGACCCTGAGAATCCACCAGATTTCACAATTGAGGCCAGTGATGATAATCCTAGCACTGAAAATTTGTTTGATGTCCATGGTTCTGATGGTGTGGAAACTAATCGTGAAAGATTGGAAAACACTGTCCCTACAGATGAAAATGTTGAAATTCCGATTTCTCCTCCGACTGCTAAAAATATTATTGATGTGGAACAACTTGAGGAGTTAATTGATAAACCTAGAAGAAATCTCAAATGTAAATGCACACGCACACTTTCACATATGGATAACTCCGTGCCTAGTTACCCATTACAGGAAAGATTGAAAAGTATGGATGATCATGAGGAGGCTCCAGAGTCTTCTGAGATGACATGGACTCTCTCCCAATTGATTCGAAAAGTCCATAAAGTCAATCAGCAAGATAATGTGCCCAAAGAAATTGAGTGGGACAAGCCAATTCAAATGTCATTCGATACCCCTGTTCAGGTATATGATGAGTTTACTCATGAACCTGGTCCAGTTGACCCCTCTGTTCAAAGACCAGATGAGTTCACTCATGAATCCAGTCTAGCAGACACCTTTTTTCAAAGACCATATGAGTTCACTAATGAGTCCATCCCTGAAACACAACAAGGTCGTGGTAAGACATTCAAATCTTACTGTGAAATCTCTTCCAGTAGATCTTTGCGACCAATGGTTGTCAGATTGGAAAACAAGAATCACAGGTTAAAAGAGAAGTTACATGAATATGCCATACTGGATTGACATATCAAAAAAGAAAATGAACTTATGAAACTCAGGCAAGCTCACTTCTCATCAAATATTGAACGATTAAAACGAAAAAATAGAGGTCTTTTTCATAAGAATAGGACATTGCAGAATATTTCCAGGAAGCACATTACCATTAATTGAGTTCTTAAGAAGGAAATAAAAAACATGAAGAAACATGAGAAATTACAAATGTTGGTTGTAGCTGCTGCAACACTCTGATGAATCTTAGTTTTTTGTTGCCTGATGACAGGCAAAGACTTCATCTTGGGGGAATGTTAGTCTCCAGTTTTGACCATATTTTTGCCTATATCATGTCAGATATACCCCCATTTTCATATCTAGTATCATTTCCTTCTGGCCTTACCATGACACATTTTACATCCTTTTTCTCTAAATGGAGCTATTCAAGGTATTCATATGATTCAAGTTATTTTTAATGTATTTTTATATTTTAAACTAATATTGATACTAACGTGACAAGAGTAGGTACTTGTTCCCTTGATACAGACTTATCAGTACTAGGTACCAGCTCACACTTAGTGGAGATGTCAAAGACTTGCACGACATGGCCAGATTGGATTGACAATCTGATTCATATGATTGATTGATTCATAACTCAATGTGATGACTTAGAGCGAAATTATAGAACTGTTTATTACGATGCTTTATGATCCATGCTTCTTGACACTCCGTGTCATGAAGCTATGAAATTAGTTTTAACTAACTATGAGTCATTTTCGGATCTAATATTCGCTTAGATTAATGCACCTATGTTCAAGACTATTTTGGGGAGGATCTATATAAACTGAGATTGCTCTCAAGAAACGTTGGTTATGATATGTTATGTGATGCGATTTATGATAATACAATTTGCTATGCGTTATATCATTCTATGTTAAATGATTTGAGTTTGTTTATGAATTATGGAGCGTGAGGTATGAAACAATTATGCATGGAATAATATGAGTAGCTCTGGTTTCATTTTAGGGCGATTTCACCTCTTGGTTGGGCCCACCAACAGGTTCAATTCGCTGTCTCTTTTCCACAGTATAGTTAGTTTATTTTTAGTTTTATAATCTGCGTGTGAGTTAGTTTTTGAACTTGAAGTTACTCTGCTAAATTTTGGCTTAGTCATTTTTCGTTTAGATCATTCTCAGTTTGATATTATATTGTATATCATTGAATGTTGGAATGATTTAATTGCCATTATAGAATTTGAAGAATGAACCAAGTTCTTAGTCTAGATTTTCTCTGTTTTCCAATTTCTATTTTGATCATAATTTAAAGATAAGTTGAGTTTAGACTTACTCTGTTTTGTTAGGGCAACTAGCTTATGGTATAGTTAAAGGAAGCTTCCAGTACTTGTAGGGTAAAATAGGACATTTATTAGTTTCACCTTTGTTATATTTAGAACTGCTTGATACTTAGATTAAAAGGTTTTTAAAATGATCTCTCTTTTATGGTTGAGATAGATATTTTGATGATTAGATGTTTCAGATAATGGTAGATAGCCTTGGGTGATTTCTTTAGATTAGGAATAGAAATACCTTTGCTTAACTCAGAATTGTTTCCATTTGATTAATTAGACAAGATATGATTAGTTTTAAGATAATCATTAGGATTCAGTTTATAAGAGTAAGTTTATGTTTTCTTCTCAAAATAAATTTTAGGTAGGAGTTAGAATCTTACCAGCACATATAGTGTAGCAACTCTAAGTTCACTTACCCTGGTTTGACAATTTAGTGTTTTCAGGTAATTAAAATCTTTAATACAATAGCCTAACAATCTTCACTGATCTTCATGCTTTTATACCTCAAAAAAAATTGGGTCCCTTAACCATACTATTGGGGCTACCAAAATTTTCTATCGGACTTGTTTCAAGGGTTGAAATCAATGACAACCAACAAAATTAATCAACAGTGTTAACCCTAGATTTTAGTCGAGAGTTCATCCTCTACACCTTCATGTCAGATATCACATTTGTGGTTGTTTTAACATAAGAACTAGGAATAAGATGAATTCCCTGTAGCTTTTATGAGTTTTAGCTTACACGGGACAGATTTGAACTACCCTGAAGTGGAAAAACAATCCTATGTTGTATTTAAAGTTGCCAAACACTTCAGGTCATTCTTGATCAAATCTAAGACCAAGGTCATTGTTCCTTACCCTACTATCATGAATTTACTAGTACATAAAGACTTAGCAGAAAATAGAGCTAATTGGATAGAAAATCTACAGGAATACGACCTGGATATTAATACTGTAAAAATGGTCAAAGGCCAGGGGCTATGCAAACTAGATGCGGAGTCAGTGAATGATGAATCACATAAAGATGCATTGTATTAGGATCAAGAGTTGTATGCAAGAGAGACAACTTACATCTCGGTCAATTAAAACCAATGTTTTTACGAAATGAAATATTACTTACCACATGACTCGACCTTATATTATCTTGATCCCAAGAGAAAAAGGGCCCTCAGAATCAAGTCTTCTCAATATAAGATCATCCAAGGAAATCTATGTAGAAACAATTATGATGGTGTTTTTCTGAGATGTCTTAAGAAGAGGGATGCAGAAAGGGTCTTATCCAAAATCCATGACAGACCAACTGGTGGAAATTACTGTGGAGAAACCATTGCTCACAAAATCCTTAGATATGGATACTACATGCACACTTTATTGAAGGAATCTCATGCATATGCAAGGAAATGCCAGCAGTTCCAAATGCCATCCGGGAGAGAAAAAAATATGCCTTCCCCCTACAACATGTGATCATCGAACACCCCTTTAAACAGTGGGGACTGGAACTGACCATGTAGATAAATGATCAATCCAAACTTGTCCCAACTGCACAAATATATATTTATAGCTACCGACTATTTCACTGGATGGAGCGAAGCAATCCCCTTAAAGACTATCAACAAAAATCAGGTGACTTTGTTCCTTGAATCCCATATCATCACCAGGTTTGGAATTCCTGAATCATTAGTCTTTGATAATGCCAAGTATTTTTCTTCTCTTAATTTGAATGAATTTTCTCTGGAATGGAATATTAAGTTTAAGTATTCAGTGAATTACTACCCACAAGGAAATGGTTTGGCAGAGTCGACTAATAAGAAACTTATCAAAATTCTCAAGAAAATTGTCAATGATCATGAAATAAATTGAGACCTCACTCTTAAAAAAACCCTATGGGATGATAGAGTGACTCCCAAGTCATCCATTGGTAACTCTCCTTTCTTCCTAGTCTACAAAAAGGAAGCCATTGTGTCGACCCATACATTCCTACCTGCCTTACGAATGGACCGATATTTCCAATGTGAGGCTTGCCCAGTAATGCAAGAGACATTAAACATGTTGTTAAAACTTGAAGAAGAAAGGGAAAAAGATAAGATGAATATGACACACTATCAAGATATAATCAAAAAATGGTTTGACAAATCAGTTATGGGTAAAAACAATTTTCAGGAGGGAGACCTTGTTCTCAAATGGGACAAAGCTCATGAACTTAAGGGAAAACACACCAAATTATAGAAACTGTGGTTAGGACCCTATTTGATTCACCAAAAAATAGGTCATAATCACAAATGGTGATGTATCTTTGTACATAGTAGTTTTTTCTATGTTTCCTTCTTTTCATTTTTTATTGATTTTCACTTCAATCGTCCTTTCCTTCGCTCTTAGTAGTTTTTTTTTCTCATTCCTTTTCTTCAATTTTTCAGTTTTTTTACACCTTTCATTTTAAAATAAATTACTATTAGTTTCTCCATACCATCCTTTTCTTTCGCAATAGGGACTCAAGATTGTTAGTCCTGTGTAAGTGCCTTGTTCTTTGAGTGCCTTTCCATATTGAAGTGGTCGAGTTGTTTTGATATCAACATTTATCTTCATGAATGATTATAGTACTGAAAAGAGGAACTTGTTCTATGTGCCAAAAGAAAACTTCTAACCTTTAAATTCAGTACCTTTCGATGGATTCCATCAATTATCCTCACTTACGTGACCACCCTCATGACATGTCGGTGTTCCACTCAAGATTTTTGAAATGTCTTGAATTCAATGTCTTCCACATAACTTCAGTGTCTCTTCCCTTGATATCCCTAATTTTAAAACACGTGAATGATTCTTTTTTATGGACCCATGAAAATAAATTGTCGACTAAGACTAGAAAATCAAAGTAACTCTCATATCACCCCACATCCTACTTATCTTCACCTATGTTGCAAAAGAAATATATAAATATTATATCTAAAAGGTTCAAATACAAAAAAGAATAATCATAAGGAATTTGAAAATGATATTAAAAGCGTGGGAAGTACAATTAAACCTATCAAGGCTATGGACATTCATTGGAAGTGGGCCCATGCTTGTATGATACCAAGGCATCTTCATCAAGGCTACGGATGCTCGTTGGAAGTGAAGCAATGCCGAGAAAGAGAGATGAGGAAAAAACTTTGGTCTATAACAATTGATAAGCATTCCTCTGTGGTGTTAATATCAATGTTTCACTGTGGATGTATGAATTTTCCCATTAACACTCACTCAAATTATGTGGAAGATCACTGGTAAAAGTATTTTTCTATATCTTGTCCTCAGGCTACTTGATGTGGGGTACTTAAACTAAATAATGAATGGACTATTGAAAGGTAATTTGTTTTCTTTATTATGGTTGAAGTCACTCTCTTTTTTAAACTCATATATAACCAGTTCTTCCCAGTAAGTCGCCATTTTTTGTGTCTCACCTCCTACAATGACCCATTTTTAAAAAAAAATTATGGGTTCCTCTTTTGTGCCTATTTTTCTTCCTACAAGGCATACATTCTTGATTCACTAAGGAAATACAATTTTAATTCAAGACTGATTTAGAACAAGCCCCGCACCATCTTTATTCTGACATAAACCTTTCCAATGTTCTCATAGGAAAGAGGTTTGTCAAAATCATATTCATCGGAGTATTTCAATCCACACATCACCCAAAACTCCGATCATCACATTCTTATAGATCCAATGTATCCACCTCATTCCTTACATGGAACCCCATGGATTAATAGATTCAAACCCAACCTATCTCACCCTCAATTCAACACGAACTATCCAATCGCCACCTCCCCAAATGGCATCCTAAAATTGGACCCTTGTTTTCCCTGTTTATCAATCTTCAATAAGTTTCCTTTCATTTATTTTGGGACTCATCACTACTACCAAGGTATCAAAGGAATATTCATTCAATACCATTCTCGTTGGAGTCCATTTCAGTTCCCATCCTCTTGAACTCTAATATCATTTTCGATCCCTCCCACATGCATGTCGGGCACATTCTCCCAGGATTAAAGAATATTATTTCGATATAGATTTCATCAGAGTTAGAACATTTCCTCATTCTTTAAATCTCCAATGGATTTTCTCTAAAATATTACAAAGAGTATGCTTAGAACACATTTCTACAAAAGGTAATATTCTTGTGATACCTTCTCTTTGAGATTTATTTTGAACCTCACCCTGACGACCGTCGATGCCACGACTCCAATACGTCCTACCTCCCTTGTAATGTTGCATAAGTTTTAGGTTAGCACACTTTTCTAGAGATAAGAGAATATGCTTTCAACACCACTCCCATGGAATATCGAATTAATCTATCATCATTTCCTATCTGAATGTATGATTCGATAATGACCATATTTTTAAACTCAACCTTTCGCCACCTATGATATAGGAGTCCAGACATTTGTCACCTTTAATGAGAATCAATGACATAGATAATGAGCATTAATAATAGATATTAAGGCTAGATATAGAAATTATTCTCATACACACCGCAATTATGGAACATTTGTGATTGTTTATTGTGCATTATGAGCTATAAACCCCCCTCATCAGATATATCTTACATTGTAAGTTTGCAAATCATATTTGTTCTGTCTTGATTTTTTTTTACTTTGTGCTACTGCACAGCTATTGTAGCTTCTTAATCACAGGTAACCCATTTTTTTGTTTAAATATTTTTTGTCGTTACAGTTAACGTGTTGTGTTTATTAAGCTGATACTCATTTCAACTTGCTAATACAGGACCAATTGATAATCAATCATGGAAATCGAAAACCCCAAAATACCAAATGGCTCGGTGTGCTTCCAATCAGTTGTAATACCTAAACCATCATTTTGACCAGTCGAAGTGTTGGTGACCAACACTAATCACCACACTAGTGAAGACCACTTCCCTAGTTATGAAGAAATATACAAGATCTTACATTGTATAGATTTCCCCATGGATGACAAGAATTTGGCAGTTTACCAAAACATTCTAAGAAGTGGCATACATCTAGTAGCCACTCGAACATCACTTTTCCCATACAATGAGGTAGCACAATGGTGCCTCAAATAATTTGATGCCATGACAATCACCATCATGAGAAAACAAGGGAAGAGGGTAGCATCCCTGAGATCTGAAGACATAGGCTCTAGATATCATATTCCCACTCCCACATAATCTCTAAATGAACCACTCTTAAAATGGTTTTCCCAAGAGAGAAAATAAGCAAAGAAGAAAATGAAAAATTGGTCAGCTGATGAAGACGAAACCCTAAAAAAAGGCCAAAAATGAGTTCCTACTCATAGGCTCGAGATTCCATACAAATTGTTGGTAGTCATGCTCTACCAACTATACAAAGAGGAAAAGAGCACACATTTTCAAATCGATTAGCTGCCTTTGGTACAAACCATCATTAGGATAGGGAAAGTATTCAACTGGGAAGACATCCTCATTTTCAACACATGTCTACATGGAAAGAATATCCTAGGTATGAAGAAACTATGTTTTTACATGTCGGCCTGCATTATTGATGCCATTTTCTCCTCTGTAACGTTTTTTTGACCTAGGATGGAACTCAGACTGAAACCAACCCCCCATCCATGTATAGTGCTCTCAGTTATGGAGCATTAATTACAAAAGAAACAATTATGACATATGCAATCTATTTCTATCCCCTCTGCACTCCATTCTATTTGGTTTCCCTAGACACAAAATCTCCTTCAAATCCAAGACTGGGATGAAAGGGGTAGACAACTAGTTTATCTATAAATAGTATTCATATATCAGGGTGTATGGGACCATTGGTGTATATTTTAACCTTGTACAATATTTTACTGCAAATACATTTTCAATAAAAGAACAAAAAATATACAATGGCAAATACACACATTACACAGATATTTTTCGCTTGGAAAACCAAACCGGTAAAACGAACATATTATATATTCATTCATAGTGATACATTGTTTACAATACAATATACATATAGGGGCCAACGACATCCAAAACCCTAACCCAATGACCTGGATTAGTCAAAACCCTAATTCCTTAACTGAAAATAGAAAACCATTGGTAAAAAAACCATGTGCCAAAAAACCACGCAACAATGGACATGAAAATCAAGGTGACACAAAAAATGAGGCAAAAATGTGACACATTTCCTAAGGAAAAAAAAATTTCTTGGGGGTGCTACCCCTAAAAATCTGAAGGCAGGCCCTAGCATGCCCCCCTCAAACCCCCCTGTGCACCCGAAGCAATCTAGCAACCACTAGGGATAGTCATGCAAATAATATAACACATACCCAACATTCTCCCACTTGTTTTGTTCTTTGCATACAGGGGGTTATAGGGTTACATAGTCAACAATCCAGGGCAACAATTCCCATGGATACTCTACACCAAGATAAATTCTCAGTGCTCACAGAGTTTGTTAATGAATCTACAACATTCTTCAAAGTTTCCACCTTCATTAACAACACTTTCTTTTCTTCAACCATGTCTCTCACAAAGTGATATTGAATATCAATATACTGTCCTTGAATGATAATTCGATTTCTTCGCCAAAAAAATTGCACACTGACTATCACAATCTATCCTTACACCTTGTTGTACCAACCCAATACCTCAAAACAATATTTGTAACCATACTTCTTCCTTACTTTCATGAGTGGATGCCATGCATTCAACTTATGTAGTTGAAAGTGCCACTACAACCTGTCTTTTTCTCATCCAACTGATTTCTCCTCCAAATAGGTTACACATATACCCTCTTGTAGATCTCCTATGATCCAGATCTCCAGCCTAGTATGCATCCACAAATCCATGTTTTTCCAACACTCTATCCAATCCTGGTCTTCCTTGGTAGCACAATACATAGCTAGCAGTGCCATGCAAATACATGAAAAACCCTTTTTATTGTTTTCCAATGCTCCTTCCCTGGTTTTGACATATACCTTCTAAAAAATCCCACTGCATGTGCAATGTCCGGTCTAATATAGACATTGCATATATCAAACTGCCAACTTCACTTGCATATGGAACATGATACATGTCCTCCTCCTCTTCCTATGTCTTGGGACACTGATCCACATATAACTTTACATCAACAAGAATAGGGACCTTAATCGGTTTACATTCCTACATATTAAACATCTACAATATTGCCTCAACATATTTTCTCTGATTTAACCAAAGTTTCCTCTTTTGTCGATATCTTTTAATTTCCATGCCAAAAATGAAATTTGAATAACCAAGATCCTTCATGTCAAATTTAGAGGAATACTGAGTTTTCACATCCTAGATAATCAACTTGTTGTTTCCTATGAGAAACATGTCATCCACATACAAGATCAAATAAATAAAATGATCACCAATTAATTTAAAATACACACAGTGATCCTCTTTTCTTATTCTGAAGCCAAGTCCTAGCATATAAGTATCAAATTTTTTATACCACATCCTGGGTGATTTTTTTAAACCATACAGGTACTTTTTCAGCTTCCATACCAGCTCCTTATTTCCCTTCACAACAAATCCTTATGGTTGCTTCATATAGATTTATTTTTCTAGATCCCAATGTATTAATGTTGTCTTCACATCCATCTATTTTACTTCAAAATCAAATGCAGTAGCAAAATATAACAAAAATCTTATAGAAGTTAACCTGGTAACAAGAGGAAAAATCTCACCAAAATCAATTCCCTCAACCTAGGAATAACCCTTTTCTACTAACCGAGCTTTGTATTTCTCCACTTTGCCTTATGCATTCAACTTGTTTTAAAATTGTTGGATTACTGAGAGGGGTGGTGAATCAATAATAGAGCAATCTAATCCTTTTTAACCATATAATGCAAGTGTTATATCAATGTAGCATTATCATCCAATATTTGCAGAGTAAATAAACAATAAACAAATGAACAATCATACACATACACAGTACACCAGTGTTTTTACTTGGAAATCCAAAGTGGGAGAAAACCACGGAATATGTTTTCTTATATGTCTTGAATAATTACATTCATTGGAAGCACTGGCTTCCTTTGTTTTCCAGCTACAACTGGAAGGAGGCTCTAACCCCCTAGTTTCTCAGGCTACAACCTGAGGGAAGCTCCAAATCCCCAATTATCTGGCTACAACCAGAAGGAGGCTACAACCCCCTATGATATCCGGCTACAACCAGAAGGTGAATACAACCACCTTTCCTTGCCCCATCCAATTTCCCTGACATATAAGTAGAATTATGGAACCACTATCACACTATCACTGTGAGATATACTATTGTAAACCTGTACAAATCAACCTCCACCAAAAAAAATGTACCAATAACATGAACCATTCATCAACCATGCATTAACCTGTACCTACACCTGTTATCAAACTATGACATAAATAACTTCATCAACGTGTACCATAAATAAGTGCATCAACCATGCACCAACCTGTACCTCAACCTGTACCATGAACAAGTGCATCAACCATGCACCAAACCTGTACAAATAACATGTCACAACAACCTGACCAAACAACCTATCACAACAACCTGTCTCATCAATCTTATCAACCAAATCAAATCTACTCGCCAAGATCAATCACCAAGACAAATCTCAAAGATGTGCATCAACCAAGCATAACACAACAACTCATAATCATCACCAAGATCAATATGTGCTTCTAATAATATACCAATACAAGTA
>JZKD02S1674784.1:338110-359667 GCA_000966675.3 Picea glauca
TCCAAGGCCCTTTCCTTTTTCATAACCCATCTTGGTTAATATTCTCAAAGCTACACCTTTTGTGTGTTTTTCGAATTCACCAAAACCAACTTGATGAGAATGAGGAAAATTTGATGAAAAACCTTCACTGCATACCTCAGATGTGTTTTCTGAAACAGGTGTAGAAGGCACTTCCTTCAATGCTTCTTTTCCTTTGTTGTTCTTTGAAGCTTTCACTTGAACCATGCTCTTTCGTTCCAAGTAGTCTTCATACAACACCTTCACCATCTCGGCCATGGAAAACACCGAATCTCTGAACTTCTTCTCGTCTTGAGAAATTCCTCCTATAGATGCCATTTTCCTCCTTGAGATGTGCTCTTCCCTGGCTAACATGCAAAACTCAATTCCAAACGTCAACTAGCTCTGATACCACTTGATCTGTCAGGATTTTTTGAAATGACTTATGGTTGAGTTTTTATTTGCATGTGTTAATTAACCATTGGGAAACTTAATGAAAGAGAGAGAAAAGAAAATGAATTATATAGCCATTAACATAATTGCAGATCTGAAATGCAATGAAAAACAACAAACCATAATGCACAGGTTTGATAACGGAGTTCGGCACAACTTTGCCTACATCTCCGGGCCTTTTCTCTGTGAGGGAGGATTCTTTATTTCTGTTCGAAAGATTATTAGTACATATTTATAATGTCAATTGGCTTTTAGACTGATCTGGTCATGCTCGCCATGATCTCTAGAATCTTGCACAACTTACGGCACCTGAAATGGATGTCCCGAGCTCTCAGAAATTGTCCGACGGCATCTCTACCTCAACAGCTTCCCTGCCTCAAAATGGCTTAGACCTGGCTTTGCCTTAGCATCTCTGCTCTCCAAAACCGTCCAAAAGCTCCAAAATATTACCAAATGGCCTCAACATGGCCTTGGTTAAATAGTGGGAAAGTTGGTTGTCTATCTCCAACTTCCTCCCAAGAATTAGGCTCTAAAAAAGCCCAATAACCCCCAAAAATCATTAACAAAGGGTTAAATTACATTTAATTAATAAAACGTGGTTAAAATAACCCACTTTAAACCATATAATTGGTTATATTTGGCTTAAGCCCCCAAAGTTTGAGCGCGCACTCCTAAAATAAGGTCATATGGCATCATAGGGCCAAGCACTAGCCCAAAGGGCTAAGCGCTGGCCCTTAGCCCCTTCTCGCACCAACACCCGGTCATGTGCATAACACATATGGCCATGGCTTTATTTAAACCCGCGCTCTATTTTGGTATATGATGCTAGTCCTGTGGCAACCGCCCGAAATCCATGGGCTAACATATAACCACCCAAACCAAACTTTAAACCGTAACATAACTATTAACCGCGCATTTAATCAAACCTCCGCACGTTAACATACATGGCCATATGGTAAAGAATGAGACCACGGGTCGGGGCTTAGCCCCGGCCCAACCCCTGACCACACATTACACATGTAAATTTAAATAAAATTAAACACATTCGCTTTACAAGTAATTCTCGGTGGTCTAACGGTTAACGGAGGTTTGCAAAAGCTTTGGCATGACGGGAGGTCACCGGTTCGAATCCGGTCGACCCCAAACAAAACTTTTGACATAGCCGTCATTGGCTAAACCTGAGGTGCCACGTGGAAGCCCGTTATTGGGCCACGTGGCACTTTAAAAACCAATTAACACATGCCACGTGTCTGTCGCCCATTGGTCCACGTCACCCACTGCGTCGACTTCCGTACGTCCAGTCAGCACTGCCACGTCACTTCCGTACGATCCAGTCATCATGCCACGCAAGCCTTCCACGTCAGCTGTTGACGTCACCCTGCCACATGTCACCCTTTCAGTGGTGACATGTTTCACTTCGGGATTGGTCCAACTACGTGTCGAAAATGCCAAATCAGCCTGACACGTGTCGCCTTCCGGTGCTGCCACGTGTCCTGTATGGAACTTGCCATGTGTCGTCGTATGGAACTACCAAGTGTTGTCCCTTGATTTTGCCACATCACCTGTATGGACCTTCCATGTGTCATCATACGGACTGACACGTGTTCTGTACGGACTGTACGGACAGGTACAGTCAGCATCCCAAAATTTTGCCTGTTTGGCTTGGCGGACAGAATGCGATATCTTCTTCATACGGACTCCGTTTGACATAAAAATTATACCACCGGAATCAGGAAGACGAGTCGGACGCAATGGTGTTGGTTTTGTCGGATTCCGAGCACTTTAATTTTTGAGCATTTTTCATGCCCTGACAGCCTTCTGAATCCGATTTCGGATCAGGGAGAAAATGAACGCTCGCAAACTGGAAGAGTGGATCGGGTTCAGGGTTGTCTAAATAACCCAAGCCATTTGGGATGATCCACCCTGACGGGTTTAGCGGCTGCGTTGGCCGATCTAAGTCCCAGGAAAATGAAAGAAACTAACTAAAGGAACTAATCTAAATGAAAACAACAATTAAATCAAACTAATAAACAAATCTGAAATATATATATACAGTCTATTGTCTAATATTATACAACCATAATTCTATGAAATTAAATGTTCAATTAACAAAATTAGACCTTAATCACAAATGTATAATATTTACAGATTACAGATTTTAAATGAAAACCTGCAAAAATCATTTATACACTGTCCTATGACAACAAAACTATTGTTTTTTTATTTTTATAATTTTATGAGAAAGAAATCAAACGTAAACTATCTAAGCTGAGCAATCAAAAAATAATAATCTTAACTAATATATCTGAACTAATATATCTATCTAAACTACTTAAATAACACTAATAAACTAACCTGTAATAACACTTTCCAATTTGTCCCGTGCAAAGTATTCAATTCAGCTATTCGATGGGAGGAAACCCGCACTAGATTCTTCACAGGCTTCTTGTAAACAAGAAGTAGCAGTGCTCTTTTGAATATAAACAACAGAACAAAAAAGACGTAAAAATGACAACAATATTATGATTTACAAATCATCACAGTTAGATAAATCCCTGTGTGAAGATCTGTACAAAACAATTCATTTAATGAAGAAGATAAATCTTTACTCATCAAATCGAAATAGAGTAATTGTTGTGCTAAAACTGAGATACATAAGACATGGACAAAATTTAAATCACAACGCATTAACCTATAATAAGTCTTGATATCTAAATTATTCAAAGACTTAATCACAAATTAGAATGCACAAAACATGAACGAAAGTATGATAAATTGAAAGCTAAAGCTGTTACAAAATATCAACTTCCATTCAAGTCTGTATCATCATAAATCCATAGTCTTGTTCTCCCAAGAGTGATGATCAGTTCATTACAAAAATAACAAGTATTTAAAGACCATAGGGTAAAACATCCCTGTGGGAATTATCAAAGCAGTTTACAAAAAATCTGGGAACAATCTCCCAAGTCCCTATTTCTGCCTATGACCAACAACTTAAAACAAAACTATATCTAAACTGCCACAGCATGTCCAATTTGTCAATGAAATTCGTAGGTACCTGTGGGTAGACAAGAATACACAAGTTTAGATAATGTTTTATTGATAAAATTAACAAAAATTAAAATCTTAAGACTAGCTACAGAATCTTGCAATTCTGTAGCTGGTCTAATTTGAAAACATAATCGTTTTTATTCAATCCAAAACTAACAGAAATATATCCTACCTATTAAACCAAATCTTTAATTGCTAATTGAAAACAAAGCAAATCGTTCATGCCAAAAGTAACCCAATCTTTGTGCCAATTTGAGATAGACATAAATCATGTTTAATCAACCGAATGATAACAGGGATCTATGCAACCTGTCAAACACTTTTTTACTACCAATTCGGAGCAGACAAAATTGTTTTGATAATTTGAAATCAATGAAATCGTTCTTGAATCAACCTCAATCTAAACAGACTATAACCGATCGAGCAAACCTTTCATATTCATTCAATACAAACACAATAGTTTATGTCGGCTTAGAACTCAACAAAATCATTGTCGAATCAAAACAAAATTAACAGGATCGTTTTTAATTTTAAAACTAACAAAACTATATCAAATCAATCTTTGAATCCAACGCATATATAAACTTCTATGCTAATTCAAACGTACAGAATCGTTTCAAAATCAAACCAAAAGAAATGAATCGAACTAACTTAGGGCCGACACAATCGCTATTCTAATGCGAAATCGTATCAATCAAAACATAGTTGTGTCCGAGTTTAGTAATCAAATCTTCTGTACAGATCGAATGCAATCATAATCCAAAACAAAAATAATCATTCAAAACAAATCAAAATCGTTTCTTGAATCTATTCAAACAAAACTAAACTAAAGCAAACCCAATCGGTCATACTAATTCAAACCAACTTGAAATACATACCTGGGCAGTAAGAAAATGATTCGATCATGATAACTTTGAATTGACAAAAGTCGTTGCTGCCTCGACATTTCTGAAGACAATTGAACTGGTGGTTTTTTGTTTCTTCTTGTTGGCTTGTAGCCTGTCATTCTCCTTTGACATCACTGTAACTGGTTCCTCTAACGATTTGATCTTAGATTTCAACAGGGGAATGTCGGTGTAATAACGTTCAATCCAGGCATTACATTGAGTACACGATGATTGATTGGGCCTTGGCATTACATGCGAGGGTTCTTTTAAGTTACCAGGGGTGTCACCGTGAAGCTTGATTCCCAGGAATTTAGGGCCGTTCTTGAGGCACGGAGGTAATTTGGAAACATAGTCATAGGGTTCCATAGAACATAGGCCATGGGAGTAAGGGTATTCCTCAGTCAAGAAACGTTCAATTTCGGAGTCCGAGTCCTCGCTCAAGACTATTGGATTTTGGTCAATGTCTTGTTTGGGCTTGTTCCTAGCACATCTAGATATCCATTGTGCATTTTTCTTCCCCTTACTGTTGACACCAGTATCACCTTTGCCTTTCTTCCTCACAGGTTTCTTGACGGCCTTAGTATTGTCTTTAGCACATGGATCAACCATGGTATCGGGTAAGTCAAGGTTGGGGAAATTCAAGGGTTTGACAGGGGGTAGAAGGGTAGGAGGTGGCACGGTAGGCATAACCAGGTTTTCAGTGACCACAACCTTGTCAATTTGAACAGACTCGGGAGTGGCAAAGCCATTCCTTGATAGGAAGTCTTGCCAACTATCACCACTAAGGCTCAAATGATGAACGATAAGGACTATGATCAAGAAGTGATGGAAAAGGCTGCTATCAACCTTCTCACGCTTAAATCATTTGGACATCTTGTAAAGACTACGAAAGAGATAATGTGGCATATTCATAGGGTAGTCTATAAAATTCATCAATAACCAAAGATGATACGGAAATACCAAGCCATAGCGACCTTCACAGGTCACAAACTGCTTAACAATTGCCAAAAGTTCATGTCACCTAGGTTTGAGGGCAGTGACAGGCATACCTCTATCACAACTAACAATATTTCTTGATGTGAATAGGAGTTGCCACGACACCTCTTCCACTTTGTAATTTTTAAACCACCTTTGTCCTGTAGCTGGTAAGCCTGTAGCCGAACTGAGGAATTCCTCATTTAGCTCAAGTTGTATGTGTCCGACCTTAGCCCGGTAACCGTCGAAAGTGAGGGCGAACTGTTGGGCTACCGAAAGGTTAAAACCCTCAAATATCTGGATAAACACCAGCCAACCACTATTTTCCAAATCTTCACAGGCATTGTCGAAAAGCAAGAGTGTTTGGCTGCCATTAGGCTCTATGCGCACCACAGGTGCCATAGGCAAGGGCACACAGTGAGCCGGGTAAACTGGAGAGGGTTCGGATGGGGTAAATGTAGGATCGAATAGCTCACAGACTTCCCCTAAACCAACAGAGGTAAACCAGGATAGAGGGCAGGCATTAATGCCAAAGTGTGTGGGGGTGGTGGAACGAAATCAACCCATGCAAAACAGTCATATCCAACTGTACAATTAATAGCGCATAAGGTGATTCAAATCACTATTGCAATATGTTAAAAACAATGTCATTCAGATAATTAATGAAATCTATGGTAAGTCGACCCAAATATTTGCACAAGCATAGTGTTTGCATGGTTTTAAAATCAAAACAATGTTTCGAATATAGTACCAAGGATTCAATCATAAAACGTATGCTTTGTATGAAAATATTGCAGTGAGGGTCTAACCACAATGTCAGTGTGTTTTCATGAAACCAATGTGCTAAGGAATTTGATCGAAGTACATCAAACCACCATTGAATCAAAGACTCGATCATAATCATTAGAATACCATCACAATCTTATAAAAATGAAGTCATATTAACAACAAAAAAAATGACAAATGAGTAAAGATTTTGGTGTCTTGCCAACTGTGTGACTATAATTGAATTGGAAATGAAATGAACACATAGACAAGAGTAACCATAATAATCCAGTGACGATTTTAATGTTATTGACGTGACTTCGAAATCAAAGTTTTCACGCTTGCAGTCATGAAAACGAGAACAAAAGGCATGTGTGCAAATGCGCAAAATGATAGTGTTGTTTTATTCAAAAGATTGTGATGAGAATCAAGGGTTCCAAAACACTTGTGTAGGAATCTTATAAGGATAGGATAAAAATGTGAAATGGCTGCCAACAGTAGGAAAATATAAATGTGGTTACATGCCAATAGTTGTCATAGTCACGAACAAGGCCCATTGAAACTAGTCTCAAAATCAATATGAAGATATTTGTATACCATGGAGTACAATTTAATCTCCCATGATCGCTGAAGTCAAATAGGTATTGGTCCTATGAAATGGAAGAAACAACTCAGGAAATCTGTGTCTACAAAGTGATGTCTTCAAGCCTTCAATACAATCCGCCAATGGTGCAAGTCTACATCATGTGAATAAATGAGTTGAGGTCGAACACGATGAGACATTGTTTGATTACCTGTCATTGAGGTATATCGTTAACAAACACGAGACAACCTACCAATGATGAAAGTAGGTATCAAGGCACCGAGTACATCTCTATAAATGTGAATAAAGGAGCTAGTGTCGAACATTTGAAAGATCCATTGATCAGGAGACATTGATGTATTCCCATCTGTCAATGGTGAGAGAGCCTACCACTAGAGACTGCAAACCTCAAGGTACTCATAAAAATCTAAGTCTCATACCCATAATATATGAGTTGAAGTCGATGAAAGAGACCCACTGAAAGGAGAGCATTAAGGCATCTCTCATCAGTCAGCATAAGGAACAAAGCAGGAGCTTCATGATTTGGTGGAGATCGGACGAAGAACATGTTTACGAACCAACGACCCTATGCATCTTTTGCATGTGCCAAATGCAAGTGGTACACAAAAAAGACCCTTTGAATAGTATCCAGTGATGAAAATTGCTGACAAAGGTGAGGAAACCACCAATAAGGCTAATGGCATCCAAGACACTGCATGAATCCCAAAGTGTGAATAGATGTCTTGCCGTCGAACACAAGGGAAACCACCCAGTCAACAACACATGATGAAATTCCGATTGTTGGGTTCAAGGTGACCTACCAATGATGAAAGTAGGGCCAGGGTGCATCATAAGACCAAAGTATCATGTGATTTTGAGACAAATTGATGGTATGGACGACATGCAAAGTCAAGATTTTTGAGGTGTGGCCGACACAGGTTGATAGACTTCCTTTGAACAAGAGCATGAGACATATGATGAACTCTGGCAGCATAGACTTAATGATTTGACAATTAGATGCAGGAGGCATCCATAATGTTATCTATAGTGGCTGGAAGATTAACCAGTCAGTAGAGAAAATTTTGTAACGAGATTAGCTTCCTAAGGCCATGCTAAACCAAAAATTATGATGACGCAAGGAATCAATAACTTTGTGCTATGTTCAAAGGAAACACAACTGCTGCCAATTACAATATAGTACTCCCTTCCCACCTGTCTTTTTTTTGTTTTTCCATAACAAGTGAATGTTGTGATATAGAGGAGGGAACAAGTGTCACAAGCAAGAAAAAATAATTCTAGCAATGGAACATACCTATGCTCAATGCAAGGAAATGCATGCGAGAGATGGACACTTGGGGTGATGTTCCCTCCAGGGTATAGGGTGTCAATTTGCAAAGGATATAAACAAGGCTCTGCTTGGTCGAGGATGCAAACTTCTTGGGCCATGGTTTATAACTCAAAGCAAGAATCGGCTAAAGGATCAATGCTGCAAGCAAGGGCATGAGATGCAATCACAATTTAACGCCAAAAAATGTCCTTTTTTATATCTTTTAGTCTACTTGGTGTGAAAAAGGGGTAAACTTGTGCCAAATAGATGTCTTTTCAAATCCAATTTTCGAGTGTGAAAAGACAAGTTCACTCGGCGATCTTTTCCATTTTTGATAGCGAGTCGGAAAAGAGATTAACTAAGACTCATGATATTTCAAATACAATTTTAACGACTGTGAAAGGGACAAATCACTCGACGATCTTTTCAGTTTTTGGACAAGTAAAAAAAGAGCTTAACTAAGACTCGTGACCTTTCAAATCCAAATTAACGAGCGTGAAAGGAACAAATCGCTTGGAAATATTTTTTCTTTTTGAACGAGTAGGAAAAGATCTTAACTTGGACTCGTTGGGAGATTCTAGGCGAAAATTCACAGGCGAGGCCAAGGCTCCTGTGTAGACCTTCTATGGAATGTCGATATCTTACGAAGAACCGACACAAGCTCGAGAAGACCCAAAGCTCTCCAAGTCGAGGAGGGAAAAGTGCTAATGGAGGTTATCATCTCCATGTTATATCGGATAATGTCTCTTCTTGGAAAAGACACAGGCGAAGGCATTGGATGCCCCACAAGACCATCCCAATCAAAGGGAACCTCATCAAGACTTGAAGGGAGAGAACTCGGGAAGAGTAAAACTCTCTCTTGTTCAAAAGGTGAAGTGCTAGAAATTCTAAGGACATGGCATAAAAGGTATAGAACCAGAACCAGAAGAGTGGGATCGACCAAAAATTGCATTGGCACAACCACTTCCTTAGACTTGTCACTCTCCAAGAGAAGAGTGGGGTCAATCGAAGATTTCATTGATATGACCACTTATTCAACCATTACTTGAATAGGATGCAAGACAACAAGGTCAAGAGGTGCATCACCCCCAAAAATAGGAGTGTTGTCGGTTGAATATTGCATAGACACGACCGTTGGTTGAACAAGATGTGAGATAACAAGGTTAAGAGACACATCACTCCCGAACATAGGAGAGGTGTCAGTCGAAGATTGCATTGACACGAACACAGGTTGGATGGGATGTGAGACAACAAGGTCAAAGGACACATCAACCCCTAAAGGAAAAGGGGTGTCATCCGAAGATTGCATCGGCATGACTATTGTATCAACCAAAGAAGGAACAGAGTGTTGTGAAACCATAGATGCCTCAGAACCTGAAGGGCTCTTAGGTGAGCCCCATGCTTCCGGTATCCCAAAAGTAATAGGACACAAACAAGTAAGGTGATTTCCTTCAAAATTCATGCAAAGGAATCTAGGCTTACATCTGAGACATCTAGGATTCTCAATCATATGAATTCCCACAGCATGACTTGCAGTGGTTGGTGACATTCTCCCAGCATAACTTGTAGAGGCTAGTAGAAAATATCCAACATGACTATTAGAGGTTGGTGATGGATCCCCAACATGACTAGGAGATGTTGGTGATGGATGTGTAGTGTGACTAGCAGTGACCAGACATGTGCCCCCAGCATGACTTGTAGCGGCTAGTTGTAGGTCTTCAACATGAATCGTAGAGGTTGTCGACCAATCTCCAACATGATTAGAATAGGTTGGTGATATAATGCTAGTATGAAACGTAGTGACTGGACTTGTCCCACAACATGATTTGCAATGACTAGTTATAGGTCTTCAACATGACTCGCAGAGATTGTCAACCAATCTCCAACATGAATGGCAGAGGTTGGTGATATAATGCCAGTATGACACGCAGTGACTGGACTTGTGACGGTAGTGAATTGTGGCATTTGAGACCAAGGTCCAAGGAAATATTAGTTTTGAGAAATTGCAAGCCAAGAAGGATCCTGGTTTACACCTTGTCTCTGTCCAACAAGATAGTATCCTCCTCCATACCGATTCATAAATGGTTGTAAGGGCATCGACACTGAGGAATTCGCTTGCGAAGGGAAAGTGACATGACAAGGGTTTCTCATGTGAGGATATATGTTGCCCCTAAGTGAAGTAACTTCATGAGGGGGGTTCCCCATACTATAAAAATAACTCCCCCCAGATGAAACACCAGAGGACAGATGAAGGTCCGCCATGGAAAAAGTGTTCATAGGAACTGACATAGTGGAAGAAGGATAAGTGGACAGAGTGTGATAAGTAGAATGATTGCTTAATTGGGCACTCACTTCTCTCATAGTGGATCCGTAGGAAGGAAGATTCCAACCTCCTACTGTAAGAGGTGTTTGAAGGATATGACTCCCTCCAATCGGAGAGGGATAAAAAGGAGGCATCATGCCCCCAGACCCAAAAATTGTATTCACCTAAGGAGGCGAGACAGAGTATGGAAAGTGCGAAGACATATCAAATATACCATGAGAGAAATGATTAGAGACCCAAGGCATTGACTGAGTACCATAATTTTGCATACCATTATAAAAAGAGGACGGATTTTCCCCCATGAACGTCATGGGGGGGTAGCAGTAAATGAGGGAGCAAAAGGAACTCCACTATCCATGATAAAAAAGACTCAGCACAAAATCCTATGGTTAGCTAATAGTCAAAGAGCATACCAAAAAGTTAAATGACCAATATGCATGCAAATGAGCTAAAGTGGTTGAGTGGCCTCCCTCACTAAAGAAGGTATGTCTCATCCAAGAGAGACCTGAGACTCCCTATTAAAGTTTGGAGGTAACAAAATCAGTTATAAGGACCCCCGTAGGCTTAACAACTAGTCGGTCAGATCCCCTCGAAGAGGTAATCTTCCATAAAGGTTGTGTGTTGTCTGACCCCTATATGACTCAGGATACAAGCAGAATAACCCCTGCAAGTAACCTATGAAAAACCTAAGTCAATCAACTAATCAACCACTGTATAACCAATGCATAGGCGAATATTCGTAAGTCTGGATTACCATATGGGTAGGGTAGCAAAGCCTGAAACCTTGAAAGTACCACCTCTCATAGAGGTATGGATACTAGCAAGATCCCCAAATAAGAATAAATCCACAGAAATATCTTTGATGCTAGGTGAGTATCCAGGGGTTATCCCTTCAACAAAATTTGCGTGACCTCGTGCTTAACTCTGGTGTGAGCGGAGCCTCCTGATATTACCAATCATACAATGGATTTCTCAACTCCCTGTCTCAGACACATAAGTTGATTTAATTGCCTTGAAGAAGTTTACTCACAAAATCCTATTCCAAGGTGCTAAATCCTAGGCTAGTTTGTGCACCCTAAAAAATAAAATCATGACTAATCAATTTTATTTTAAAGCGTAAATTTTATTGGTCGTGATTACTCAAAGATGTATAGAAATGAAACTCATGGTGTTATGACTCTAGATGAAAATAAAAATAGATATAATGAAAAGCCTAACCTTAACTTTTTAGTGAATGATATGCTAAATAAAAATAGTGCAATCTTCAATTTTAACTCTGCAAGTCAGAAGTAAAATGCAATCTTTCACTAAATGTGCTAAGCTAATGATAAAGGTTCAAAGACAAAAATACCAACCAATGTAAAATGCCTATTTTTTTTTGTATTTTCAATGTATAAAAAAGAAAATGCATGGACTAATAAGAGACTTGATATATAACTTCTACTGTGTATAAAAACAGTCACTCAAGCAGAATACCAAGCATCTAAGCAGACAACCCAACTACCAAGGACAAATCAAAAAAAAAAACAAAGAGAAAGATGCCACCCAAAAATTCAACTCCAAAAAGGTTTCCTGTCATCCCAGATAATCTCAACAGGTACCACAGAGACCTAAGAAGGCTCAGTGATCCTAAAAACCTACCCAGCAGTCACTAAACCAAGAAAACAAGCAAGGGGGGAGTGGTATATGCTCTTGTTCAAGAGAAAAGGGCGTATATACACCTCTTGTAGTGGGACAACAAGCGTATACACGCGGCTGTCAGGGAAAAAAGGGCATATATCTTTTAAAACAAGGCTAGGAAAGGTTAAAAGGATGAAAACGCAGACCTAGAGTGAACAGACTCTGTCCAACTATGATATGACAAGAAATACAAAGGTAAAAGAGCAATGTAAGAAGGAAAAATACTTCAACCCTTAGAGAGAATATCTCTCCCCAATGGAGTCTCCAATTTTGTTACAAGGGAAAAACTCTCTATGTCCAAGGGTAAACCACAACAGACAGGTATCATTGCAGGAATCAACTCAATTCCAACATGTTCTATATAAACTAATGTGCAATACGAGGAAGAAGCCTACCTCGACTCAATTGTTTGATGTTGTTCCACCGTTGAGCACTTTGACCCAAATCTTTACACCTGCAAGAAGTTCTCAACAAACAAGCGATGCAAGTATATAGTGACAGTATATAAAATCAGTTAGCACATCAGATAGCACAATCCGTTAACAAGCATTAAAAACATGCCCATGGATAATAATCATATATTTGCAAGATATCGTTAGGACATGAAAGGAGTATTTCTATTAATAATTGATCAACAAAAGTATCAACATTACATATTTCCGTGTTGGCATGGTTTGAAACCAAGAAACCAAGTTCCTTCCAACTGGGTCTCCACCACTTCAATCCTCCACCAAAGGCAAGCTCATAGAAAATAGATAATGAGATCCTCTTGACAATAAGGAAAGATCTTGGGGGTTGAACATCGTGTTCAGAATTGAGGGACAATGGGATGTAGACTCAATATGTAGTAATTTCTCCAGAGTAACTTTGCTCTCAAAGTTGAATTATTTCTCTCTTTTTCCATAGCTCAAAATTGTGCTCTTATAGCCTCTAGAATGCAACTGAAGGGCCGAGTAAGAGCGTTTCCATTATATGGAAGGCCAAAGATCAGAGATCATTTGTCGTGACATGGAAAACCAACCTCATTTTGTATTTTCTGGCACAAATCCCGATATATGCAAGTTGTAATGGAGCAACAAGCATATACGCATCTTGCAAAGCAATTAGGAAGCATATATGTGGAAAAATATATAATTTTGGCTCTGGGTTTATCAAAAATGGGGTTGATAAGTCTGCATAGGGAAATGGAAAAAGGCCCTCTGTGCAAGATAGCAATGGTGAGGCAAATCTTGCTATAACACCATGATTTTCTTACGATCAACCATGGCTTTATAACCGTACTTGTAACCAAGTTGGAGGTCTTCCTCCATGGTTTCAATTCTGAAGTTGTCACCTTGCATTGCATAAGGGCGTGGTTTTTAATTTTTTTCACTCCAATTACCTTAAAGTTGTAAGGTGATACAAATAATATTCTTAAGATGTTCGGGTACTTACGATTCGTGATTGTAACCTCGAGTAGCCGCCCTGGCCTAGATTTTGTTGGCCACATTTGGCAATCCTTTCTTTGGTTTCCTTCGAAGTGTCAGGCAACCTATCATCAAAATTTTCAAGTATGCTATATATAACCACACTTTTATTTAGATCTAAAGAAAAATAAAGCTAGTATTGATTCAAAAATTTGTAATTTACCTTGGTGTACCAGTTATTTGTTCTCCTAATTTTTTCAAAATATTCTCTTTTGCCTCATCAATGATCGCCTTCCACTCCTCTCTATAATTGAGGGAGGATGCTCATACCTAGGATTTCTTGCCAAGCTTCGTCTATAAACATCCCGAGTATATTTTAAATATTCACCCGCTGCAGATGTGATCACTTTTGTATTGAACGTGTGTACACCAAAGAGGCCTTCAAGATAATCCATAAGTTCCTTTTTGAGGTTGAAATTCTGGAACTTCCACCTCATGCATAAGGTTTCCCCAAAAATAGACAAGGCCTTTTTCTCTACGTGCCTATAAAAAAGGTCATTTCCTACACACAAAAAGATATGATCATTAATTTAAAATTAATAATCTAGATGATTTATGTGTGAGGACAACATTAAACGATTAATAGATGAATTAAATCTACCTGGGAGTCTTGATTGTTTTAATGTAAGTCCATTATCGTCGACCAAAAATGTGCATGGAAGGGTCCCCATGCTTGTCACACGTCTAGCTCCAGGAAATGTAACCATCTCAACGACATCACTATAATCCTCATCTTTTCCACCATCTCTAGTCTCCGATCGAGGTGTGGATTTCTTTCGGTGTGTTTCATGGATCCTATCTAAATGATGTGTGGAAGATGGAGAAGTAAATAGTGCTCTAGCAGCTATAGGATCGCCCGCATCAAGACTTTGTAGCGTCTCCGTAGCGCCTCTACTACCAACCCCAGGCTGAACAGGCTCCAAATATTCCTTTATAAAAAATAAAATGTTTTTTCATGAGATAATGTAAAAGTATCATAATTGAACATATGAGTGCATTAAAAAAATAAATTAAATTATGGTTATTACCTTATATGTATTAAGTTGTGACATAAGGAGCTTGATCCTTTCTTTAACGTCCGGAGTTTGTTCCGGACGATCTAACAAGCTAACAAGTTCCTTGTTATCTTTAATAATCTTTTTTTTAATAAGAGCATCAGATCAACACAAAAATAAAACCCCTCCTCATCGGCGGAATCATGATCCACATGGCCTGTTGACTACATATAATTTCAGAAAAAACAATGTTATTTCAATAAAATTATATAAGCAAATAATAAAAACAACGTAAAATGAAAGTGGAAATTTATAATCATTTACATGTTCTGTGGCTGGCCCTTTTCCACTATCATCCTGCCACATTAAAATATAATTAGAACCCCCAAATATTTAAAAAATTGTTAATGATAACAAAAAAACAATGTTAAAGATAATAAAAAAATATAATGCAATAAGTAGAGGTTTCTTAAAGAGGTGTTGCATAAGAACCTGCACACTATTAGTCAATATTTCTATTCGATTCAAATGGTAATCCACTAATAACTCTTCCCTGGGAGCTATCTTTTTTATTGTGCAAAGGACTAGCCGATTCTCTTCACGTCCCTCAAATATGCAATTCGGTTGTTTTTTTGTTGTCCCGGGTCGTGTGTTGTTTATAAACCCTGCAATATTGTCGGAAGCTTTAGGACTTCCATCAATATAGATAGTCGCTCCCTTATTTTTATTCTTGTTTATTAGTTGTATATAATTTGTGGCGAGTGCATATCTCCACATACTTTGCATGTACTGGACTAGCCGCATCCAATCATTATAATTGTAACACCGTCCAACATAGTCCATCAATTCAGTTACTATATTGTATTTTACAATTATTCCATCCATGGAAAATATCCCCAAGCCATGCAGGGAGGATGGTGCAATGTGATATGTCCTATTGTTGACAACAAAGTCAACATTTATAGGAGGTAGTTCCTTAGGTACCCATTGCTTCACCAGATGCTTATAGTTGAGTGGAACATCTATGTCTCCTATGCTCTCATCATCATAAGAGCATGATCCTCCTTCGGCAATAAAAAATTTCATGCTTCTACAAAATTTTATTCAGACTTTTTCACCTCTGGTCCTTATTTTCTTATCATATCTACTAGATGCAGTCGCATTTCCGGCCTCTATTTGTCCTAAGATTTCGTCACTCGACGAAGAAATATTTGACATGTACCTATTTGGTTGTACCTTTAGTTGCATGTGCACGTGTTGTTAGTTAGTAGTCCATCATCATATTCATAGTTCTAAATAAAAAAATTATCTCTTTAGTTTTGGATGCATAGTTAGACTAGGGTGCAATTACCAATATTATTGGTCAACCACCTAATTTAATGTGATATCCCTCTTGATTTTGGACATATTAAGGACATATTAAAAATGTGAAAACACTAAGGACGTGATAAATTTATCATATGGATCTAAGAAAAAAATAGTATTAAGGTTGTTGTTTGTTGGATTTGTGCAAAATGAACCTAAACAAAAAAATTTCACTTGAACTTGAGCAATGTCATAACTTCTAGAAATGGTATAGAAAAATATAAATACTAGACTAGGATAACCCAACTAGGCACCCTCTACTCAAGGAAGAGGAACCACACGACACAAAATGCCTCTAATTTTTGCTAACCCCCATGTGTTTCATTGTCAACTCCCACAAGACCATCCTAAACCCCAATACTATAGGGAAACAATAATAGTTTTGTAGAAATCAAAGAAACCTAGGGCTGAACATGGGTATCTACCTAATCCATGTTGCATTACAAGCATAGACCACCAAATCCCGACATGCTAACCATATTGCATGATAAACCTATGGAATTAAATAAGGAATTAAGGGTGGCAAGGGCAGTGGTGGTAAGATAGGGTATCTACCTAATCCATGTTGCATGATAAGTGACACATATTCCACATGCATTTGGATGCATGTGCATCATTCATGAAGATGTTATGATGAATTTTTTTTGCATTTAGTATAAAAAATAAGGTGAAACACATTCACTTAAACCCTACCTCCTCATCATCTTAACAACTGACCCCGCCATTACATACTTAGAACCTTAGGACCTCTATCTTAGATACTGACAATACAAATGAAGGTCACGACCAGGGATTTTATGGCATACCTAAACGTTATTCATAAGGATATTATGATGAAATTGTTCATTTGTATGTTAGGAGGAATTGCAACACATTAATGGTTTCGTAAAGATTGTCCACGGGTTGTGTCTTCAATTTCAAGTTTCATCAAATCAATTTGCAGGATTTTGAGATTGTGAGTAGGCTCTTGAAGAATTCTACGACGAGGATTTTTTTCTTCAACATTACATGGAAAGAAGGAATAAACTTGATGACACTTTTCAAGCCTATCAAATAATCCCATGGATATGATTTTCAATAAGTTGGTTTAAAGGTATAAGGAAATAAATTATTGGTCCATGTTGTAGGAAAGAAATACCTTCAGAGTGATTATCAACCCATTATCTTATCTAAAGAGTTGTCAAAGCATCATGTAGTAGGGGAACAACCCCTAGTCACCTCCATCCCTACAACAAGCCCCACTTCTACCAAATGATTTGGGCCCATGTCATATGAAGATGCCATTGTTGGATATGATTCCATAACTTCCCCCACTCCCCTGTGAGAAACCATAGTTAGCAATGATATGATTGAAATGGCAATGGAAATTGTAAGAACAAAGCACCATGCATATTTTTTGTTTCTTTGACTAAATGTAATGAATGAGTAAATGGGTGATTATCAATTGTTGGGTTTGAAAAATTGATGTAGAATGTATTTTCTATACAATGTTGTTGGGAATTGGCCTTGGAACCACAACCAATTAAGTCGAGAAGTGAAACCATATTTGCACAAAGCCAATTCTTCATGGTCATGAATTCACAATGGAGAAGCTTGATCTCAAGTCAAAAGTAATTACAAATACTTTTACATTTGTTATTTTTCAATAAAGATATGTCTTGGTAAGATAGACAAGATGTCATAGGCCTACCATGTATGGATCATAATGGTATGAGACTAGTTGGCAACAATAACTTGATTAAGTCATTTCTCTTGTCTTATTCCCATTTGGTGACTCGACAAAGGAAAAAAACCACGTTCTAGAAGATCTGAACTGAACTTGTTGTTTGTAGAGGTGAGACTTGAAGGTATTTGAAGAATCACCTAGAAACGCCATTGATATTGAAATAAGGTATGATGGATATATGTTTTTCAAATTTTGTATCAACTTAACAATATATTGGAAGTAAAGAAATATGGCATTTTTAGAAGAATCATTGATGGAAGGATGGTTCGACCCATTATATTTCTCGGGTATCCCAGAGTATCCAAATGAGCTCTTTGACCCAAACTGGGGAAAACAAGTTCCAAAGTTCTAAAGACAAACTGATTCAGCTCCACTACACATTGCATCTTTCATTGAACCCATTCCATATATTAATGTTTCCAATGAGGATGTCACGATGAAGATATTTCTAATGACCTTGGAATATGATGCATTACGAAGGAGATATCTTATCTTTTAGGTTTAATCAAAGCATTTTGCAAGGTTTGGGATCTTGGTTATGTTGAAGGATCACACAAAAAATATGTTATGATTGATATTTGTCATAGAATAAGAAGAGATCTTGATGATTTGGTGCTTGCATACACAATTGATCCTTCTAATCTTCTATTTTATAAAACCAAAGATAAATATAATGCACTAAACTCATTAATCACCATTGTAGAGAAGTACCTAAAATCATCCTAGGTAAATCTTGGAAATGAGTTTCATGAGGATGACCAACTTTATCTTTCATCCCATGATCCACTTATACATAAGTTGTAGATCTGAAAAATAAGCCTAGTGATGAAATCCTTGAAGACAATGTTGCATTTATTCATATAGAAGATCTCCATGGTGAAAATCGTGGTGAAGATTCTATTGAAGATAATGTACTTCCTCTTGTTCAAACACATTGTCATGATAGAACACCCTTGCATGAGGAGGATATCCAAGCATCCACTGCACCCTACATCGGAGTCAAGGGTTTGGTGATCTATCCACATTTTCAAATTTTCAAATTTGATGATGGATCCATTGATGATTTGCAGAGGATAGAGATTGTAGAAAATCCCTTGGAGGAACATAAATTTGCAAGTACCTCCACTAAATCATGTAATGAATAACATGAAAGCCAAGAGGATGATAATGTGAGCACTATTTTCATGATTGTGATAAATAGATGAGATATGGATCTCTTATATTCTCATGGAGATCCCATCTATGACATGGATGGTGAGAATTTTTCGGATCAAGACATGAATTTGAACCTTCCTTTTTCAATCAACCTTGAGAACTGCCTCTTCGAGCATGACCAACACATTGCATATCTTATTTCCTATGAACTTGGAGAGCCAAAATATTCTAACATATATGATTCACATTCTATTATCAGTCAACATTCATGTATGCTCATTAATGGGGTATATTTCTTGTAACATAAGGGGAATTTTCATCACATTACACATGCATGAATTTTCCAACCATTGATATCTTCGACTCGTACTATATATATGCACAAAATTTTTGCAGAGGGATCTAATTTTACAATATTTTTGGGACAACAACATGCACAATTGTTGATGTATTGAAGAAATTTAGCATTCCAAATGACAACATCAAACCCCGGAGCATGAGCTCATTTGTTTTCCCAAATCTGATTTTTAATGGCATGCATCATTAGATGGCAGTGAAAAGGGGCAGCAAACATTTTTTGGGTTTATCTTCAAGATTCTTTCTAAAACCATTTTTCTAGACTCTATGACAAATGATTTGTATGGAAACAAAGGAGGAAAACTATTGAACCTTGTACATCAATGTTTGGAGAGGCATTTTTTAGTACATAGAGGTGATTCATGGCTAAATGAATGCATACCCTATTTATATGTTGAGGATGATGACTATAACAACGTAATAGAATATTAGATAGATCAAGCATGTAGCAACACACACCAATCTTAGTGTGATCTTGGTATTTTCTTTTCTCTTGAAAAGCTCACCTCAATTTTCAACCATATAGTGACAAAGATTCTAGAAAATGCTTGCATGAAGTTTTATGTAGCTTCATTTTATTTTGTTTCCAAACACAAGGGGATATCTCTTGCTTTCAATGAAATGACATGATTTTTGCATTAGCTCTTCGATTTCACTTAGATTTTTCATCTTCTTGTTGTCGAGTATGGTAGGAAGAATATGCGTGTTTTTCATAACCAATAGATTTCATTTATGCTCTCTTTGGCATTTTTTGCTCATGCATTTATTTGTAGTGCCCCTGAAGAATGGTTAGTTAGATGGACATTCTCAATTTTTTTTAATGAATTGGGATTGAAGAAATATTGTATTACGTGGAGGGGATGTGAAGATTTTGATACATTCCATCATGGGTAGCCAACCTATTGATTCACCTTCCAGGTACAATAGAGATTCTAGAGTTCTCTCACACCCCACAAGGGAGTGCAATGCCCAGGTGGAGCTAGTTTCTACTCCATAAAAATGTGGGTTTCATCCGAGCAAAACAAAACATCCTTATACTTCAATGGCAGTTACAAGTTGTGGAGGCTATGCACTTTATTCCATCTTTCCATAGCACCATTCATCATCCAAGGTGTGGAGAAATATGGTTGGCTCGTTGGAGGATGTTCTAGAGGAAAGTTTCACCAAGAGATTCCATTTTGGTAGACTTGGAACATTTGAGGCATGGATACATGGATTTCATTACATTTTTGTTGCATCATTGATGAAGAGCCTTGTTCCAAAGATTGAAACCAAGGCCTGAAACCCATGTCTAAATGAAGAACTATGTAGAAGATGAATGCCACACTTTAATATGTGGCTAAAGCATGACATACGGTAAGAAAAAACCAAAAATACAAAAAAAAATACCTACAATGGAGAAAGTTCAGAGTAAGGCATGTGAAAAAAAAGAGTTAATGGAGGAACATATTTCTTGAAATTGTGCCATGTGGCATTCGAAAGTATCTCTATGGTCAAACAAGGTCCACTAGAGGCATACCACATGATTCATTAACATTGTGGGTACAAAAGAAGGAAATAAATGACCTTAATGGATGACTACTTAAGCAAAAACAAGGTCAAATTCACTTGGAAGGACAAATTTTGATGTTATATTTGATGATAATGAGGTCATCCCTAGTAGGAGGGCATCCAAATGAAAGAAAATTTAATTAATAGAAACAACTTTAAGTTATGTTTAGGTTGTTCCTAACCTAAAGTCGCAATTAAACATTGTTTTAAGATTGTACAGGTTCACCCTAACCTAATGAAAAAAAGAGTATAAGTGCCACATCAAAGAAGACTTAGAACATTTTATGTTGAGCACTCATTCAAAGAGTGGAAGAGGGTGCACTAGGATTTATAGGAGCCTTGGGAGGTGCACCCTAGCATTAGGAACCTCCACATGGCACGTTGAATATTGGTCAAACCCTAAAGGGGATTTATGGACGAGTGCTCTAATTAGGGCTTGTTCAAGGTAGAAGCCTATACATAGAAAATAATTTAAGTGGATAGAAGCATGGTTGGAATTGTGGGAATTCCCCTCCATGCTTAGTTGAAGATATTTTGGAAGAAAGAAGTGAAGGGGCACTTAGATGTCATTATCCAAATAATGAAATGGGAAAAACCCTCCAACCAACACCTGAACTATCTCAACCCAACACAACTGCTATGTAGAAATCCTTCACATCTAGGTTCATGTAGCAATCTCTCTGCCTTGTTGTTGTTGTCACCTAGATTGTTAAAAATATAAGACTATTAGGATTCTGGTAAAAGAATAGTCCATGTCAGAAAAAATCAATTATGAGTGTAGGGGTTTTCAAAGATTATACTAGATGAGAATAAATCTATGAGGAATGGCCAATCTGGATACCGATCCTTATTTCCTAAATGAGCAATGTATTAATGAAGAGCTTTGTGTGCATTTAAAACT